>JANHGN010010016.1:118099-143055 GCA_024605025.1 Megaceryle maxima | reverse complement strand
AAAAATAAAAAAAAAATATATTATAATATTTATTTTTTATATATTTTTTGTTTTTTTTTTTTTTTTTTGTTTTTTTGTTTTTTTTGTTGTTTTTTTGGTGGGGGGGGGGGGGGTTTGGGGTTTTTTTGGGTTTTCTTTTTTGTTCTCTTTAAATATCAAGGTAACAGCAAGAGGCCAAGACAACATTGCCACACAGTTTCCCAGACTGAGTACAGTTTGGTCCTTGTTGCCCTTTCTGAGAAACAAATACGTTCTTAAGCATGCAGAGAGTACCCATATTTTTAGTCTTCTGAAAGCCCGTGACTAAGTGTGCAACACTTCAGTGGCACCTCTGTGGCATTCTCCAAATCTCCCCCCACCTCCCTGCAAAACATTGCTTTAATTGTTCACAAGTGACAAACTCAAAGGGTTGATGTTTCTGGTAATATGATCGAAGGCTTCAATTTTATAATGTTTTTGATTTCTTCCAGATTCATGTAGGAGAAAGTACAGTATATAGAGATCAAGGCAAGGCACCTTCAATCTAGCAATTTGGTGGGCTTATTATCCTAGGAAGCTGGGTGGAGGTATGTACTGGGTTATCAGTGAGATACATAGGACCGGACTTTGCATGCTTACTTAAAAATAAAAATAAAGTCTTGTAATATGTCCAGTTTTAAAACTTTTTTTTTCTGTTTTTTTTTTTTAAAACACGAGAAATATTAAACTATAATTTATAACTACCCTTTGCATTGGTGCTGCAAAAAAGAACACAACAACATCCTTGCCCATGCTTTGCTAAGTAGGTGTGGGATTCAGCCAAAAATAACAATGGCATTAAATTCAGTTCCTTAAAAACAGGAAAGGATTATATTTCAAATGGATTTAGGTAGCGCTATTCTGGTTAGTCTTATTTATTTTTTTTATTGGTGGTGGTTGTTTTTCAAACAATGAAGATTTAGTAGATGAAAAAAATGAGCCTTAATTCAGGCCTACAAGGCCTACAAAATTCTTTGGACCCACTTTCCCAAAAATGAGTGGGTCTTGCTCGCTGGGCAAGGCAAATGTTACCATTACCAGTAAGCCTGTGATATGTATAAAATACACACACAAAAAGAAACTATAGGGGGATGCCAAACACTCATTTCAGAAAACTTTCTCAGTTGTGTTTGACACTCGTTCCTCCACTATAATGCCAACCTCAGAAGCACAGTATCTGTTACTAAAGAGTATTCACATTTAATCAATATTGTAAGCCAGAGACAACAAACCTATTCTTTATAGATATAATTTGTAATAATAGATTTTTGAAGGCTTCCTGATTCCCTGATTGCTTTCAAAACTAAGCCACCTGCAACACTTAAGTTATAGAGAAACACAATCCCTGCAAAAGGTCACAGACAGTGGAGCGAGCAGCCTTATAAAAAAGGGAAGAAGAGAAATCCATAATAGCACAGGTTTACAGCATCTAACTAGAAATTACTTGATTATTTGTGTGCTACAAAATAGAACTTAAACACATGGATTTTGCTGAAACTGGACTCAAAAAGAGATTATGGGCAATTGTCAGCAGGCAAGGTATCAAGTGTACTTGTGAAGTATGTCATTCACATGAAGTGTCACAGTCACAGAAAAGATATTAAAAAGGCATTCCAATATCTGGTAGGGCATTCCATGGTCTGAGTTTAGCTGGTTCATCCAGGTGTCTTCTTGTTGTGGGTGGAGCTACATGTTGAGATTTATCCTCTTGCAAAAACTCAGTTCAGAAACAGCAACGGGCAAGTCTGTGACATGCCGCAAGCTGATCCACAGACACTGCAGAGGGAAAGTCTGGCAAGGATAAATCACTCAACTGTACTCAGGACTCAGTAAGTCACAACACCTGTGAGGATCTGGCTATGTCGTCTTACTCTTGTTAACTGGTTTGCCGCCATTCATTATTGCAGATGCACTTGTGCTTTTACTTGGAGTTACCCCAGCCTTTGGCACTGTTTCTCCAATATCATGCAAAGATGGTTCTCGATACATGGCAACTGAGGGGAGAAAAGAGAAAAGTAGAGACATTTTTTTAGAATGTACCTCAAGAGCAAGCTCATCTCAAATAGGATAAATTTTCTACAATAACTGATACTGTAATATAGGCCATGCTTCTCTTGCATGCAAGGGAAACTATTTACTTTGACAGACACTTGTTTTGCATGACTGATAGCTTTGCTTGACCCTCCAAATTTCTCACTTCTTCCATATCTGACTTAAAAGCATAGTAGGAAATTTGTATGCTTGCTTGCTTAACAGAAACTATAAAAGACTTGGAAATTTAAAACGAATGTTCTGTCTTTGTATGAGGCAGACACACAAACACACTTAGGTGTATATATATATATACACACATACACAAACACCTCTTTAATAAATACTCTGCACATTTTTAGAAGAAAAATATGATGACAGATGGTGTTTAACAAATAGGATCATATGATACAGTTGTCTAGACTTAAGTGATCTTTTTTCAGTCCTGTTTTACAAGAATAGGCTTGGGCCCAGTTCTACAAAGTTATCTGTACATCTCTTTCTCAAACCTGAGGAGCTTGGCCATGATCTCTTCAGGTGTGTACTAAAGAAATGTCCAAGATGGTGCTGTGAAGAGTACACAAGAGGATTGGTTTTGTTTTGTTTTTTTCTTCCTCCTTTCCAAAAATGTATGCAGTAGCCACTGATCTCCACTGAATGTAGAAGTGCAGAAAACTCCAAATTAAAATATTAACTGAATTCTTAGAGGAATTAAAATTTTGCCTCTGGGCTTCAGTCCCTATCTAACCACTTAAATCCTTTGAGGAAAATACATGTGCTCAATTATACCATTCCAGCATTAAGCTGCCTTAATGATTAATGCTCTTGGATAATTCAATTTCATTTTCCATGTCACTGAGTCAGGTAATATTTCCACTTATACCTAACTTTGGTAGCATTTATTTATATCATAGCAATGTTAAAAGAGATGTCAAAGCAGTCAGAGGAGTTAATCATTACACTATGATTTCAGGACTGCCTTTGTGCTGCCACAGAGAGCACAATCCCTTCATCCCTTGGCTAATTAGAATAGGAGGTTGGAGCATCGAAGTACTGACCTTGATCTTCAATGGTGTGAAGTTTCATAATAAATATGAAGGGCCCCATAGCATCATTAACTAATCAAATACTTGTTCTAACATTTCCAGTGACATAATCTAAATCCTTTTATTGCTTCTCAAAGTCTGAAATTAAACGTCTTCTCTAGAGTGCATAAGGCTGGTTATGATCTATGACTTCAGAGTGCCCCCATAGCTATGTTTAGGACACTTTGCTGATTAATTAAAAGAGATTGATGAAATAACACCATGACCTACAAAAATATTAAGTTGAATTACATGAGATGGAACTATAAAGTAAGGAATTCTACAGCAGAGCTGTTGTACTTGATGACTCTCATGGGCAATGTAAAGCAAGTTATTTCTAAACCTTGTCTAAGATACTTTGATAGAGCTTGACCATCCAAATGGTCATAACAGAAAAAGTAACTTCTTTCTGAATCCATATGAATTGATGTTTCCTTTAAAAATGCACTGGCCTTATTGAAGATAAGCAGGATTGACGTACAAAATGTCAGTATTGTTGAGAACTCATGAAAATACTGTAAGCTTTTGCAAGATGAGGAAAGCATGAAGTTCAAACATGAAAACACAGAATCATAGAATGTTAGGGGTTGGAAGAGACCTCTGGAGATCATCTAGTCAAAGCCCTCTGCCAGAGCAGGATCACCCAGTACAGGCCACACAGGAATGCATCCAGGTGCATATTGAAAGTCTCCAGAGAAGGAGATGCCACAACCTTTCTGGGCAGCCTATTCCAGGGCTCTGTCACCCTCACAGTAAAGAAGTTTCTCCTCATGTTGAGGTGGAACTGCCTCCTAGGATTACTCAGAGTCTTTCCTTATGATGAAGCTTTAAAACATTTAACAAACTCAACCTTTAAACACAAATTTTAAGTTAAAATATTAAAAGAAATAGGACTGCTAATTAAAGCATTACTCAGGTATGGGTTTGCAGATGTCAAATAATGAGATACTTTTCAGAATGACTGAGGCTATGTGTAGCAATAATATCAATGAAATTTGGAGTTCAATCAGGACAAGAAGCAAAAAGTAGCATAGGTTTATAAAGGCCTGCAGAATACACAGTATAACCCCATAGCTCCAGGATAAAGATGAATGTATTTTTCAGAGAATGTGTGGCATCATTTTAGTGTGTAAGGTTAGTATGTCTTTTATTTGCCTCTGTCTTCATTTAAAAAGGCCAACTTACACAAGTTATATGCCTTGTATCAACTGGATAAGTAATACAGTATGATTTATAGAGACCTTTGTGTGTTGTATTAGAATGCTTTTACTTTGAAATGCTGACACTTCATCCATTCCCTTTACATCTCCCAATTATCCTAAAATATCTATTATTTCATTCTGTTTAATGAAAGGACCATTTTCTCACAGCAAGACTTACAAAAGCTTTCGTCCCTATTGAGGGAATATTTTAAAAAATAGTGCAATGCACTTCCACCAGAGATTTCTTTTCTTGCAAAATGACCTCTTAATCCCTGGAAAAAATGTTTTTACATATGGCTTTTCTAGTATCAGCATGCCCAAGCACAAAACTGCTCCATGAATCTTGGTGACCGTCATCTGGAACAGCCCCTGTGCAGGGCATGCCCATTCACAGAGGTTATTTTAGAAACCATTCCCTCTTCTTCTTGTGAGATTTATAGGAGGATCTGCCAGTGATGGACCAAGCCTCACCTTCCAATGGCTTGGGTAGAAAATGAGCTGCTGGTTTTGTTTTCTTCACTCTGTTTCCTTTCATGACCTGCCCTTCTTTGTTCAGCCCCAAGAACCAGGCCCTCCCGGACTCTTGTTGTCTGTAGAGCATGGATGAGTAGATTACATAATAATTTTCAAAAACAGACTCCTTGAACTTGCATTCTGGTGTAAAAAGTTCCTGTGGGAGGAAAAGTAAATGTTAAATATCTCTCAAGTGTGGCTTCTGGTTTGTTAACTCAAAATACTTCATGTTAAACTTAACATATGACATGCTGGGGTTCTGCTTTCAGAGATCTGTCTTCCTCTAGAAGACCTCCAGGTGAAGTTATTTCACCTCCCATGGATGCCTCTGTTTTCCCATCTGAGCAACAGGGATAATATAGTTTCAAAGTAGAGAGGAAGTGATACAGGCATAATTACTATTGTCCTTATTTTTCTTATAGGATACCCTTGGAAAGATTAAGAAGGGCTATGCAAAAATAGCATTAATAAGAAAACAGTTGTTCCATTTTAACATACTAAATGCAACAGATTTCCTTTATGGTTTATAAAAACTAATATTTGATGCTTAAAAAATGCAGCTACCAACATATTAAAATATATAATCTCTTAGACTCCGCATGGCCTGAGACACCACAGGAAAACACTATTTTGATGTACAAATTTCTGTTAAAAAAAAAAAAAAATTCCTACTGACATCCTCAGCATTCATCCCAAAACTGAAATGCTTTTCACATTCCATAACAGAGGAGTTATCCTAAACATTTTACTAAGGTTAATCTAAGCACACATTTCTGTAGCCTAGTATCCAAATAAGTTAAATATATATATTTTTAATAACACAAGTATCAGTAACAAAATACACGGTGTGAACACATATTGAGACAGAATTTACCAAAATCCTACCAGCAAGTTAATAAACAAAATTACAATTAAAATATCACAAGAAAATAGGATTCTGTGTGAACATGATTTTCTGTCATTGGACCCATCTGCTGAAACCGATGGCAGTCGTAAGACATAAAAGGAGGAGGAAGATGTGGAAAAGTGTAAGGTAGCTTGTAAAGCTTTCAGAGCACAAAGTTCTCAGCCTTGAACTTTTTATATTTCTTTCAGTTATCTTTCCCAATAAATAAAAAAATCTGAAAATGTAATATATTTTCACTTCTTCATTCACAGTTTTGATTTTTTTTTTCTTTTAGCTCCTGGTCCCATGCAGTACTGAGTTAACAGCAGGTACTGTTGTTTTCAGGGTCCCTATGCCACCCCAGCTGCCTCTATATTGTAAGAATTTCACAGCTGTTTCTGTCACAGATTTTCTTTCTGGAAATTAAAGCCCTTAAAGACATAGTTCCCTATACCAGGAAGCACAGATGAAATGCTCTTCTGAATCTGCACTAAATGTCACTTCGTGCACCACCAAGTTCTTGTAACGTTATGGGGTCCTCAGTATTCGTATTGCCATGGCTTAAGTTATCACCTGTAAGCAAACCTGTCCTGATGGACACCAGGCATACTATTAGCTTTCTCAATTATGGAGCATCTTTTAAGCTGAAATAAAAAGAACTAGCGCAGTTTATCCAGTAACAGACTCAAAGCAGTTACTGCAGCAGCTGGGAAATAATTTGTGAACCTGTCCTAAAATAGGTTGCTTTGTCTGTGTGAGCAAGTACAGTTAGCATCTATAGGTCATACCTACAGGATGCCAAAAATATTCTCTGATGTGTGCAATAGCCATCTTGTTGCACTACAAATTCTTTACCACCAATGTGCACAACTTTCTCTATATATCTACACATGCAGAAATGCAAAGACAGTCTGTAGTAGAAGCACCAAAAACTAATGACAGGGAATACCTTAACTACATCACCTCCACTGCCACTGCGTGCTTTCTCTCTCTGTTCCAAGACTTTAAGACATCTGTTGTTTGTGTTACTCTCCTTTCTCCTCTACTGATTTCAAATCACAGTAGGGCTCAAGGAGACTCAAAATAAAACCAGAAGGCAGGGTGGCATACTAGAGGGAATGCCTGTTAAAGCCTAGCACAAGCATTTACATGTGAGTCATGTTCCTTGTCTGTTGAAACAGAAGATGCTAATCAGGAAATGCCTACACAGCTCTACTTATTACCTGCTTCACTGCAAATGCTACCCCCTATGTTCCCCACTAAGTTTTTACTTCCTTGTAAAGATCAAGTACCATAAACACTACTTCTTAGCCAATACTCACATTTTGCTATAAACAAAAGCTGTTTGTCATTCCCTGCTCCTCCATATGAGAGATGGTTGGCTGCCTGTAAATGCTATTTGCATGTTTTCACAAACAATAACCATTAGGATACTGAAACAAGATTCCTTCATATCATATCCTGCCTCTGAATCAAACTTGGCTCTTTCCTCTCTCATTTCTTTGGCAAGTACAGTAGTGTTTTTGACAGTGCACAGCGTATGAAGAAGTAGGTATTTACTGAGTCAAAAAAATGAATAGTGACAACACAACTACTTGGCTACTCCTGGATGTAGACTGATAGACTGGACAAACTGGCATCATTACTATTTCTTAAGTTATGGAAAGCATAGCAATAGGCTACTGATTTTTTTTTTTTTTTTTTTTTTGCCATACAATGAAGAGCCAAACCTGAATACTGTATTCTGCCCAAAAGTACCACAGTTATCCTACTCTATATATCTGGGTAGAATAACAGCTTTGGATAGCTTTGCATTCACAGCTTTTTATATTAGGCTACAATTCCACCTGGGATAAACTCTCAGTTAAAAAGTTACTTAAATATGTTACATTAAAGCAGGCTAATAGTTCCACTGATGTGGAGAGTATTCATAAATGAAAATTGGGTAGGTGATGATGACTATACCGAACTGCAACCACCAGTTACTCTGAAGAGAGAATTACTCAAAAAGAGACTTCTGAAATGGGAACCTTCTTTGAGGCTTGTGTGGAAACTGAATATTTCTAAGTTAAGAGTGGTGTCTAAAGCCTTACATCAGACACCATCTCAGTGGGCTGAAAAGCTGTAAGCACCTATATTTTCTCTAGTAAAGCAGCCATGACACATAAAAGGCCAAATCTAGGTCTATATACCTAAGCTCTAAAACCAATAAGAACTCCCAGATAATGATTAATGTGCTAAGAGCACCGCCTTGGAAAAAAAAAAAAAAATCCACAGCCACTTTTATTCAAATCCATTGCTGGAGGGAAAGGCATTTTATAAGAGAAACTCAATGGTGAGGGCACTCCCCTAGGCTACCCTGCCTATCTACATCCAACATGATGGAATCCAAATCTGTGCCTGCCTGATGTGAATCATTTAGATCTTCTGTGCAAGAACAACCTCTTGGGGTTTGATCCCAAGACAGTCTTTATATTTTGTAGTAGGAAGTGAATGAATAAATTGCAAAACCAGACATGACTTACAAACAAGAACTTGTGCTCAGGATTTCTCTTCCAATGTCAGTACCTCAATTTAACCTGTAGTCTTTACATAAATGTGGTTTTATCCTGTCAAAGCACCATCTGAAAAATAAAGTATATACCAGCTGCCAATTTCAAACACACCAGGGGTGGGTTTTGTCTGTAAACTGCAATCTGATAGAGCTTCCTGGGTCCTAGAGAAGTGAAGGATGTATTAAACTGCACCTTGCTGAGAAAAACTTGCACTAGGATATTTTTGCCAGCTTCCCATCAAGCTTTAGCTTGTTATAAGCTTGATGCTGTAGCATTAATAAGTAACACAATACACAGGTTGTGGATTCAAACTCTTGGAATCAAAAAGTTCTGTCATTGGGGAGTTCTTAATTTTGGAGTCCCCACCAGTGTTGCCAAAACTCAGCATTGTATTATTACATAATAATAGGGGAGCCTTAGCTCAGAGAGTCACGTGGTGTGTCAGAATCTACTTTCATTTAAGAACAAAACACAAATGATATAAAGAAAAAAAGAGCCATTATCCACTTTTCAAACTTAGAAGTGCCTGAATGAAGGAGCTCAGGTTACTGGTGGTGTCATCATGGCAATATAAAGATAGCTGGAAAGCAATTCAGATAACAATTGAGATGAATTCCCTACCAAATAATGTGTTTCTGTCAATCAGAGGTTGAAGTCTGAAATGATGAAGCTAGGTGTACATGCTAATCAATAACATTGCACATTAGCAAATGGCTATAGTTCAAAGTACAGCATATTTGCTGTCATACAGGTCACTGAGTAAATAAAAAAATATTTGAATGAATTATCAGTGTAACTTCCATTTGCTGGGCTTTCACAATTTAGTCTGTTCAATTTAGTTAGCTTTAATGAAGCTGTACACATCCATTTCTAGCCATGGTCTTTCACTTAAAATAATCCCCACAAAGCATGGAGTTTTTCTTCTGTGGCTCCCAGAAAGAAGACATAATTATGCAGCTATGGACAAGACACCTATGCGGTGAGCCACAGATCCACAAAGTAAAACTAGCATGACAACACAGCTAGCCAAAGCTTCCAGATAGTTTTTAAAAGTTACATGAACATCTGCAATTTTAAACTATATTTATGTTCAGTAAGTCAAAAGAATAATGAACTGTTGGTGCTGAACAAAAGGAAACCTTTCACTGCACACCATGAGGGACAGAGTAAGACCACGGCTCTACCATGATCATTAACACAGGCAGTTCCAAGGAGAAGGGCTTCCACAAAAGTTTCATACCTTCTACTCCTGAACCTTCAAGTCTTTAAATTTGTGGTTTATTTTGAAATATAGGAAAGGAGGGTATCATTCTAGTAACAGCTCACAGAAGTGATACAGCTGTCAGTCAGCCTCTTGAATTGCAGCCAGCAGCAAATAAAGATGCAGTCGATTCCCCTGGAGATGGGCACAATGGGATTTGTTCATCAGGCAGCAAAAGCAAAGCTGCAGACTGAACTAGCTAGTTTATCCTTGGTGCCAACCAGAAAACACTCAAAAACTCAAAGAGATTGCTGTATGAGGAACAACCATTCTAATCAAGTATTGGGAAAGAAAAAAAACCCAAACCATATTATTTATTATTTGTACTTAGAAGCTCAGGTCATGGAACAGGACCTCAGTATTTTGGAATTACAGACCAAGTGGGTCTGCCTGATGTGGACACCTTTCAATCCAAACAGTGATTCATACAGGGCAAGAAAAACCCAAAGCAACCAAACACCCAAACAATGATACCAGCATCTTAGTAGCTGGTTATCAAACATTTTTTATGGATGATGACAAAGGATTTTAAGGAGAGACTGGAGAAAGGGCGACATTAGCTCTGTAGAGGCTTATGGGAGACTACTGCAGTGAGAAAAACAGCATAGAGTCAACACAAAGGTGTTTTGGGGGTTAGAGAAGGAAGTGACATTTTAATAGTGGAAAGGTTGGAAATGACTCATAAAGAACAGCCTTAAACTGAAAAGAAGCAGTCTGTGTTTAATGAGGAGAAGGCACTCAAAGGAGAAGAGAAACACAGTCAGAATAATGAAGCTGGGAAATGAACTTTGTGGCAGACTTGTGAACAGAGATCATGGAGGTAGCACTGAAGGAGTGGATGCTGGAATAATTGAGGTGTGAAATGATGAGAGCCCAGAAAACAGCTGCAATGCTGTGGAAGTACAGGAGGCCCTATCACAGACATACTTATGCAACAAGACCTGTAATATCTGGAGGCTTTACCTGCACACAAGAACTGGAAAATACCTAAACTGGTATTTCTCTGACTTATTGCACATGGAATTAGGTGAGCTAGACTACCTTCTTACAGTATAGCTATTTGACAGCTGCTGGTGTAAGAGCATATAGAAGAATTATCAGAGATTTCCCATCCATAGCACCACATTTTTTGAACTCAAGCTGGCCAAAAAGCTGCTGTTCAAAATTATCATGTTCAGGAATTCCCCTTCAAATGCATGGTTAGGTGCAGGGAGAGAATGGACTTTGGCAGCTCCACAGGAGTTATAAAGTGAAGCCCTTTATTACCAGTACATCCCTTGGCTATATAGAGCAAGCTTCACTGACCACGCACACCAACAACAGTGCTGATTGGATATATGTGATAGACCACACGCTGTTCACACGCCTAAATCTACTACGATTGGCTGTCATCTAACTCGCCTAGTACCCCCCACGTCCTGTTTTTCTCTACTTTGCTCTGCTTTATCTTCTTACTTCACTGCCTTTTCTCCACCATTCTTCTTCCTTTGCGCTCTTTCCATGGTTCAAGGACAGTTCCTGATAACAGTGTCCATTTTCTTCCAACCAATATCCCACAGTTAGGTACTTTATGGACTAAGGAGAAATTGAAATTATGTTCCCTTTATGTTCAGACAACACGTAGCTGATCTGGGCCTAAAAGTACCCTAATACAAACATAAAGCCAAGAACAAGCAAAGTTGGAAGAATTTTCTATGAGCAAACTGTCCAAGTAAGATACTCAGGAACACAAGGCTCTACAAACCTTGCAGTGACTTTACTGACAGAGCTTCAAAATGGAAACCAGTAATAGCTGAACCTGACAGTCTTACAGACAGATGCCCCATGAATGCTCAGAAGTCAATTCACACACTTTCCACAGCCTTCTGAGAGAAAATTTCCCCAACAGACTAGAAAACTCAGAACACCATTATTGTCTCTTTGGAGCCAGTGTTATTTCAGTTCTCTTCAAGATCCCTAAACACATAGACTTTAGAAAAATGAAAATTAAAAAAACCCTATGACTTTATATCATGCAGGTAAAAAAACAGGATTTTTTTTGCTGATAAAAGAATAATTGAGAGTGAAGTAAGGATGTCACTGTGTAATAGAAAAACTTTTAGCTATAATTCCTGTCTCTCTTTTTTTACTTTTTAAAAGACCTGAAAATGTGAATGTCACTGCTTGTAAAGAAATAAACCACACCTTTTGACTAAATTTAGGAAAAATTAAGTGTAAATCAATGCTACTGCTAATATTTAACACTTAAGTGGAATTCTAATTAGCAGGGATATGACTAGTAAAATTAATAATGTGGCGATTCTTTTATTTATGTACATTCATAAGCACCTAAAATAAGGTCATGAATAAAAGGTACATAGCATACACAAAGATAAACTAACAAAAAATAGCTTGGACAGATTTCTGTGTGTTTAAAATGGTATTGATCGCAGCCTGAATTTGGCTTCACTTTCTGTCCAGATTGAAACAGAATATAAAAAACATAAAACAGCTTGGATTACAAAATCTTCCTTGTTTCATAACAGAAAGGTTGCTTTGCTTACAACTAGCAAAAAAAAAAAAAAAAAAAAAAAAAAAAAAGGTAACTATGGTCAAATTAAACCATAATTTATAACAGGCAATAGTATTTTGTATGAAAGGCAGAGCACATACTCAGCACTTGCAAAAATTTAACATTTGCAAGACTAAACAATGATGTCAAGTAAAAGCATATTTTAAATAATAACTTCAAAAATGATCCCAAAATACTACATATATACACCATCCAGAAGGAGTCTTCTATATGTTTCCCCATCCACACAGAAGTTAGCATTCTATCACAAGCAATGTTCATGTATTTATGTTCTTTTGATGGATAGCTACAATGCAGAGTCATCAACTCAGTGGGACATAGCTGAAATAGAACAAAATTTCCTTGATATGTGTTTCTGATATATGTTATTTAAGGTTGTACAGTTTGACTCCAAGAGTAAAGTGATGTTTCTGAAATGCAGCCCATCATGCAGATCTGAATCATGACCCCTCACATTAGGAGTGAGTGAATCAAAGTTGTTTATATTTCAGAGAAGGTTTGGGGGAGCACCCTGGAAAAGGTTGCTAATTTTTAAATGTAAATTCTTTTAGAATACTTCAACAAAACTTTGGGAGAACAACTGCCAAAAAAGGCTGCCTCACATGAAGAAAAGAAGTAAAATGAATTTTAGAAATATTAGTGATAAGCCAAATATATAACTATGGGTTTAGAATGGGCTGCAGCACACTGACAGCCATCATGTCATAGCATATGGTCAAGTATAAAATCCTCTCCATCCCCACAGACATATAAAGGAGGGTGAAATTATTTTTATTTTTCAGTCCTGCATGAACTTTCACAGAAATGTCTATTTTTTGGCTTTAAGAATACCTTAAGAATACTTGGATTTAAGCCAGTATTCTTGTACCAATGAAAGGAGATATTCTTTCTCCACAAGCACAATCTCCTCCCCACCTAATCCTCAGCACCCGGCTTCCCTTACAATTTAAATTTGCAGTAAAAATCTGCTTTAAGGCTTCAGCATAAACAGCAACTATAATTCCTTGCTGCATCAACACAGAAGAACACCTTTTATCTCATGTACAGCATCTGTGATTAAAGGAATCCACTATCAGTATGAAAGGCACATGCCCCAAGGCATGACTAAGAGAAATTACTTGTGTTGTAAGGAATATTTTCTTCCATACTGCTATGGGACATTTCAGAGAAGAACGTGAGTAAACCAGCCTATCTTTTCTGGTTGCTTCTACTCAGAACAGACATAATTCATCGGCTTGTAGACAGCACCAGATTTTCAGCTAGAAAAGGTCAGTGCCAAGGGAAAAATGGGACAGTGCTAAATTAAAAGACTAAAAGGAAGGATTTAACAACATATCTATTGAAATAAACCACGATGAACTGGGGAAGAAATTCTCACCCAGTCTCCCATCAGTCCACCATGATGGATGAACAATGAAGGAGGAATACAAAGTACTTGCAGATATTGACCAAACCTTTCCATGTGACAGTGGAATTTTTTGACACAATTTTATCCAGACACTTACAGTCATTACTGTAGACAACTTTCTGCAATTCAAATGCCTCAAATAATATAAACTATCAAGAAATGAAGCAAAATAGTTATTGAAAAGGCCAAGTACCCAAAAAGAAACAAGGAAAATGATGTTCACCATTTACCACTAGTGAAATCTCTGCTCCTCTGCAATACACTGAAATTTTGGATAAAGAAAACAAATTCCAGATTTGGCCACTGCATGGCTGACATATTAGCATTAATTATCTAATATTGTGCAATATTGGATGGGACAATATATTTTCATATATATGGTGTTATATAGTGTTTGTAGACCACCCCGAGTTTGATGGTATGCATGTCCATTACTATCTACAAATGCAAAAGTAAGCATGAATAGATGCAAATTCAGAGGTATTTTGTAAGGTATACTTTAGACTCTTTCAGTTCTAAATGTTCCTTCCAAAGGATGTGTGAATTTATGAAAGTTTTAAATGTGTGTCATTTACAAGCTGAGAAGCTAGAAAAAGTTGCAAGAACTCTCAAGTTATAAGAAGTGCCCTACTTTAGTGCACTCTTTTTTATTTCTTTTTATTCCTGACAGTTGTGAGCTTGTTTTTCTGCTTGCAGACATTTTTTATGACCCATCAGCGCATGAACTGTACTGCCTAAAGAATCAACTATTACAAAAGACAGTAGCTGGGATGAATAAAAGTCAGCTAGGGTAGGTCAGTTATGTGAACTTCATACTAGTGTCTCTTCGTCATCCTTTTGCTGTTTTATTCCAGGTGTTCATAAGAACACAAAAGTCAAGTGCAGAGAACCTCAGTCTGAGGAGACTAATACAAGGCAAATCCATTCTGTAACAAATGTAATCAATTCTCTGAGAAAATTCATTAGCTAAGTCTTGTCTTAGTTTCATGGCTCAAATAAACTGCAGTTGACCACTGAATGCTGGGAAGCAAAGGAAACAGAGACCACTTTCAGATGTTTGCTACTTAACGAGTTATGCAGCAAATACATATTTTATGAGAAAACTAGTAAGCCTTTGCTTCTTTTATGCTGCATCTTCTCTCCCCACTTTGTCCTTACAGCTCAGCTGTAAGTATTCAACAGGTTTTCCCCATTTCTTTCCAAAGCAGCTTTCACATAGGAAGACAAAAGTCTCTAAATCCATTCTCCATTCTCCTTCCTTTTCTCCTTTTCCAGTGAGAAGGTAGAAAATGATGGATGTCAAATCTGAAAGAAGGCCAAAACCTGACAGGCTCTTAAATACTCTGTACTGTTTTCTGTCACACATTTTCTTCATTCTTTCATAGAGACAGATGTCTACAGCACTGTTACAGTTAAACATAAAAAGTCATGACCCAACTCTTCCTGTGCCAGTACCCATAGAATCATAGAATAGGATCATAGAATCATCTGGTTTGGAACAGACCTTTAACATCATTGAGTCCAACCATTAACCCTACTCTACCAAGCCCACCACTAAGATAAAAGTCTAAAACTCCCCTGGTGCAGCTTAGGCCATTCCATCTTGTTCTAACATTAGTTCCTTGTGAGAAGAGACCAGCGCCTGCCTCTCTACAACATGCCTTCACGTAGTTGTAGAATGATAAGGTCTCCCCTCAGTACTATACAGTACCAAAGCACAGAAGGGTCACTAGAAAGGCTCAGGGGGTGAAGAAGCTGAATAGATTGGGATTTAAAATGTCTATTTTCACAGTTTCTGTGGAAGATAATGGGTGTGGAGTATGTGAATGGCGGAAACCCTTTGGGCGTTAGACTAGAAAATCTTTAAGGATCCTTTCCAACTCAAAACATTCCATGATTCTGTGATATGATGGAACACCCCACAGAGTGCTGCCCATCACATAATGCCTGTCCTGAAAAAGTAACATAGGAGCAAATTTGCCTGTCCTGAAAGTAATGAACATAAACAAACCCCCTAAATTTCTTGATAATATTTTGAAATGCAAGTGCAGGAAATATTTATTAATATATATATCTCATGCAAATATTATTTTCACTAAAATAAGTCTCTTTTCACTTCATAAATATTAGTTCATCCAAAGATCTAAAAATATTTTCCTCCTATTATTTCATTTTCACAGCATCTACATAACCGTTACTTCAAGTATCTATTATCAGAAGAACATTAAAATACAGAGTCACATCCAAACATTCAAAAGCTGTACAGTGAATCAATAGCAAAAACAAAAGAAAGTCCATTCAGTCTCCTGTTTTAACTAAACAATTAGTGGGAAATAAAATGCCAGCCACTAAAAGGTACTTTTGGAATGGCATCACACTGTTAACCAGTCATAAATGGTGAAAGAAAACAAGTCAGACCCTTTTGTGCATATCATTACATACTAAAAAAGCAGAAACTAAATGTATCTCATTAAATAGGAGGTGATTACATGCAACCCCTAACACACACTCAGCAGTCATGCTTGGTTTTGTTATGGATGGGTAACAGCACAATGATTATAGATACATCCTGATGCTCAGATAAAATTCCTCTCTTAGCAACAAGCTTATAGAGGTTGATTATGAACAATGTGAATGTACAGATGTGTGGCAAAACCCATAAAGATAAAAATCAGAGTGGTAGCAAAGGATTAGGGCTTTTTATTTGCCTCGGTGTTACAATATGTAGTGCAGAACTGAAAAAAAAATGTTTGGAAATAGTTTTACCAAATAAGGTTCATAACAGCAATAAACAAAACAAGATTTTTATCCATAGCTGATGGCAACTGAGTGATAATCAATGCCACTACTTGCTCAAGGTGCTAGAAATATGACAATTTCCCATAAAATCAGTTAGCCCCTTGCTCTCAAGCCTCTAGCTAACTCAGTATCTATTATAGCATATTCCTATAGCTGTCCTGTGGAAAGTCTAAGCTTTATGTTGCATGGATAACAATGTATTGATCCTACAGCACCTTCAATCTATTCATGAACAATCCTGATGAATAATGAGACATACCTATATCCAACTTTCAACACTTCCAATACGTGTCTGCAGAATGCAGACTGCAAAAGAAAAAAAAACTTTTTTTTTTTTTTTTGGCATCTACAGTACTCTAATGGGAGGACTAACTCCTCTATATCCTATTGTTTTTCAGCAGAATTCATTACATCGTACCATAAACAAAACAGTTTTTGCAAAGAGGTGAGCACATTTTCAAGAAAGCAATGAGGTTTTACTCAAGGTTATGGTTGCTTGGAAGCAAATTTATAGTTGCTTGGAAGCAAGTTTACACCACCTATGTTCCTGAGAAATGAAGGATCTTCCTCATTGCCACATGGCACTAAAAATGCATTACCTATTGACTTGAGTGGCTAGTTGCAAAGATAAATTGAGCTTGGAAAGATATACTATGATTGAACTCTGCATAAAAACAATTGGAAGCACAGGATCAGGGTCAAAACTATAGCCTACTGAAAAGAGTAAGTCTATCTGTAACCCACCTAAGACTATCAAAGGAAACACAATCAACACACATATTAAGGTGTTCGCTACTACATCATCTATAAGAAGCAGGAGCAAACTGCTGAATGCAAAGACAAGACTGTTTTAAAGTCTTACAAACACCCTATTGATTTCTAAAGCAAAAAGCACAGAGGTGAAAATATCAGGTATTTTGATTTCCAAGTCCGTTGGAAACATGAGTGTTTCACGATTTCAACAAAGCTGAGGACAGTTTTTCATATCTTTCTTTCACAAGAAAGGAATGCACCAAGCCATACCGCACACAGGTGCTGAATTGCAGGGGATAATTCAGAAAGGCTGGAAACAGGCTGAACTGCAGCCACTGACTTGGTTACCACCAGCTGATGCCTGGTGATGCCTCTGAAGTTACCTTGATTTCAGCTGCCTTTTCAGAGAGCACTTATTTCACCCTTGGGTTATGAGCACTATTTCACCACTTAGTCTCTGGCTCCATAGACTCCAGTGGTCCTTGATAACTTACATGCCTTTCCTCTTACATCTTTTTCACTGCTTATAATTTACCCAAAGGGCTTTGGTGTTGTTTCCTCTATTAAACTCCCTGTTTCCTCATTTGCCATGGTGGTGAGTCTATGCTCAAGACTGTGCCTATGATGAGGTGTTATTTCTTGTGGCCAGAATGTCCTCCACACCCTTTGTGCCTACCTGGTGGCTCCAGCTCTGGCGAGGGGCTATTGCCCAAGCAGGGAAATTGAGAGAAGAGGGAGCACACACTCACTCATGGTCACACCCTTTCATGCTACAAACTTAATTCTAAACTTCAGCATTCAGAGCCTTGCATCTGGGAAAGAACAATCCCAGGTACCAGTATAGGTTGGGGACTGACTTGTTGGAGAGCAGTGTAGGGGAAAGAGACCTGGGGGTTCTGGTAGACAGCAGGATGACCATGAGCCAGCAATGTGCCTTTGTGGCCAAGAAGGCCAATGGCATCCTGGGGTGTATTAGAAGGATTAGTAGGTGGAGAGAGGTTCTCCTGCCCCTCTACTCTGCCCTGGTGAAGATGCATCTGGAATATTGTGTCCAGTTCTTGGCCCCTCAGTTCAAGAAGGACAAGGAACTGCTTGAGAGAGTCCATCTCAGAGCCACAAAGATGATTAAGGGAGTGGAACATCTCCCTTATGAGGAAAGGCTGAGGCACCTGAGTCTCTAGCTTGGAGAAGAGGAGACTGAGGGGTGACCTCATTAATGTTTATAAATATGTAAAGGGCGAGTGTCAGGAGGATGGAGCCAGGCTCTTCTCAGTGACATCCAGTGATAGGACAAGGGGTAATGGGTGCAAGCTGAAATATAGGAGATTCTATGTAAATGTGAGCAGAAACTCTTTCACAGTGAGGGTGACAGAGCACTGGAACAGGCTGCCCTGAGAGGTTGTGGAGTCTCCTTCTCTGCAGACATTCAAAACCCACCTGGACACATTCCTGTGTGACCTAATCTAGGTGATACTGCTCTGGCAGGGGAGTTGGACTAGATGGTCTTTCAAGGTACCTAACACTCTGTGATTCTGTGATTGTGGCCAAGGGCAATGGAGATACATCCATTGATTGCCTGCCCACAAAAGAAGTTCACCAAAATTTCTGTACTTGGTTTTCTGACAGTATCCCTTTCTGCTATTCCTCCCCACTGGTTCTTTTATATTCTTTTTTCTTAATATGTCTTTTCATGGTTGTCTTCTTTTCTGTATGTGCCCAGGTCTCACAGACATTAAGAAAACTTTCCAAAGCAAAATAAACCAAAACAAAATAACAATCAAAATAGATCTAGCAAGTTTGTTATTTTGAGAGAAGCTTGGAGCAGATAAAAATAAAAATCTCATCAAGGAAAAGAAAAAGATCTCCTACCACTGGTGCATGCCTTAATTCTTCCAGAGCATAGTTCCTTGTAATTACTTTTTCTAGCTATGCAAACTAATTCATTGACTGCTGTCACACTGTCAAGCACTGGCCATGCTTTTCTAAGACTGTGTTTCCTTGCTTACAGGATTATGGGATTTTGGGTATTTGTCGATCTACATTCCATTTTTCCTGTCCATTCATTCAAGTCTTTGAAGAAACTTTTGAACTGTATTTTCTTCTTTCTCCCACAATAATCAAACCATCAGCATATTAAAATATTGCTACAGGCCATATGAACTCCTTTGCCCTGAGAATGTCACAATGATCACACACCTGCTTCCATGCCCACATATGCTGAGGAATGTATCTTTTTTACCTTCACCTTAAATTGACGTCAAATAGGGCAAATCTTTGACTTCCTGATTACACTTCCATCTTTTGAGCTATAAACACACAACTCTCTTATCCTTAGCTTTATCTGGATTTCCAGTTTCTCCCACTGTGTCCCAAAAGTGTTGCATGCAATGTTTTTGTAAAATGTATCAAACTTGCAATTATGTTCTGCACTTATTCCTACAGAGTTACTTAAATTCTTTAAATTAAACAAAATTGTAGATAAAGCACCTATACTCAGACTTAAATTCCTCTTCCATTTATTACCATTTCTTTTAGCTTCTACCTTTCACATTGGTCCAGATAGACACAAGAACTCCCACGTAAGCCTGTGTACAATTAAACATTTACTCATCACGATTGAATCTGGTCCTTACGCTTGTATAAATAAATACAGAAATAGACATCTTCATTTTTTCCCCAAAATTCCCAGTACTTCTGCCTTTATACAGTCAACAGGTGATTTTTTCCTTGCTGCTCATAATTACCTACAAAACATGATTTTCAACCGTATCCTCATCAAAATCCAAGTTAAAACAAGCAGGCTTGAAACAGGCAGACAGAAAAGGAGATAACAGATTCATTGTATTTTTTAATCTTTTTTTATTTTTCCTTTTTTTTTTTTTTTTTTTTCAAAAAAGCATTTGCACCTATTTAAGGGGTGCAGGGAGTTAAACATAAACACCATGCATATGATTCACAAATATGTTTCACCATATGGAAGGAAAGATGGACCAGAGAAAAGGGGACTTATTTTTCCTGTTCTTCAGTATTTTTAAATTTCTTTTTATAGAGTTGAAATACATCTCTCATTTGCAAAAAATATGACAACACAAGATGTTGTTTAATAAGTACATTCAATACCTAAAAAAAGTATCATACAAGATTAGGGGAATGAAGGAATCAATTGTGAATATCTGTATAATAAAATACATTTCTTCCATATGGGACCCGCTCCACTGAAAAGAGGAGCAAATACAACCTTTTGAACCAGGACCCAAGCAGCTGGTTTGACTCAATGAATGTCAGGGCTGATCTCACTGGTGCTAACTCTCACAGGCCCAGAGGGACTGATGGACTAGCACAGCTCTAACCATGCCTCCAAACACACCGGCACACCCCTTACAACAAAGGGTGAGACTTCAGAAGTGTCTGTTTCCACTGTGGAATAAAGTGTAAGTGAGAAACACGCTTTCTATGTCCATGATCTCTGAGTGCCAAAGTAAGGACAGAACACAGACACATTTGAAAATGCAAAAACCCAAAGATTTGTGAAAGGACAAATGAAAGAGTGGAAACAGAAAGGGAGATTTGACTGCAATAAGAGGAAGATTTTCCTAACTATTTTATGTTATGCTGCCTTGTTTTCTTTCTTCTTATTATTTTCTTTTATTTTTTTAATGAGAAATTTAGCTGTGAGTTTTAACCTACCATCAGTGGTATTTCCTCAGGACTTTGTACATGGCACTTCCATTCCTGTGGAAGGATTTTTGACAGCTACTAATAAAAAAGCACTGAGTTTAGAGACTATTACCTATTATTATGTCCAAATATCTGGTTTCTATAATGAATTGAATATAGAGCTGTGAGAAAATAACAGTAAAGAGACCAGGTCTGCTCATACAGGGGTGGATCTGCTGTATTTCATTCATCAAAACTGAGGCTGCAGAGGTGTTATAGTAGAAGTCAACCAACAGAACATACAAACGAGAGTATAAAACTTACAGCAGGTGACACCCCCTCTTCTGCCTCTTCAGTTTGCTTGTCAAGTCTTTTTAATTGTTTGTACTTTGGCCTAAGCAAAGAAACAAGTAAAAAAAAAAAAAAAAGCCAAAGCATCTACATATTTTGGAAATGTAACTTTCTACTACATAATATACAATATTTTAGTGCAGATGTGTTATTTGGCTAATCCAGGGTTTCCAGATGTAAAAAAAAAAAAGGGCAATTCTTATATGGTCTTGTTACCTAATTAATGATCATCTATCAGGCCTATTAGTGCTTAAAACACCATGACAGCATCACTTAGGTTGAGTTTTTTTGAAAACAATCACACATACTCTTAAGCAAAAAATAAACATTACTTTTTAAATCCACATTTAAATGGAGATTGGTTTGTGGTACAATTTTTGTGGATACCTGACAATGCAACATCTCTGTCATTTAAGACCTGGTCCTCTTTACAGATACATCACCTTGCAGATTGAGTATTTCACCAAGCACTCAGAGGTACCAGCAGGAAGCACCAAGATATTTGGGAAATCTCAGGGTGTGGTGCAGGTAGTTTGGTTGCTGGTAACAGGCTGTGAAATTCCAAATGAGACTGCTCAGAGAAAGAAGAAACACTCTTCTACATGTTGTGCAGTGATATGATTCTCTGTCAGCAATTAAAGGGCAAGTGCTGCTGCTGGGCAGCTTCCCCTGCATGGGTAAGTGCAGGTGCATCACTGCTGCTGCTGGAAAACCATCAGCCTGTGAATTGAACTCTCCCATGGAAAAAAGTAGCAATTAAAACAATGCTGCCAGCAAATATAAAGGCAGACACATTGGATATATCTGCCTATGCCAGTCATTACTTTCAGAGAATAAACTTATATGAGATCAATAATTAGAAAACAGGGAGCCACTGTGAAACCTGTGTTGACAGGTTCTGCTGAGGTGCTCAGTTCCCAGCAGTCAGAAGAACATGCTGTTTACACTGTGTGTGATTTATATCAACAAGACTGGCATTTCACAAAAAGACAATCAGAAAAGCTTTTCTCTTTTCTTTTTTCCTTTTCATTTCTGTTAAGCTTTATATCTTCAAAGGTCTGTACTAGTAATTCCACCCACCACTGGCAGTGAATATGTTGGAAAAAAAAAATCATTGGAGTACATCTGATAGCTTGGAAAACCTGGGAAGTTGAGATTAAAGCAAACATTCTCAAAGGCGGTCTCTGATTTTCAGATTATCATTTTAGCAGCGATACCTGGAGGCCAGACATTCAGCTGCACAGTACTGGGCAGCGCCTGCTCTGCTCTCAGCAGCCTCAGTGCTTCTGAAAATCAGGCCAAGAATTTTGATGCCCAAAATATGCAACTATGGAAATACACAGCTATGAAAATCTAATCATAAACAATTTTCCCTAAACTAAAAAAAAACCCCCAGTCCCATTTTTCAAGCCAGCCACTGCTTGAAAATGTTATGCTTCCTCAGGAAGCCCTGGGAGTGGGCAGGGGCTGTTTCATCACAGGTTGTCACTGTTAATCCCATGCTGTCCTGCCTATATCTGCTGCACAACACTCAACAAAGAATTAGATATTTCACCGTCTAACTGAAACTCAGTCTGCATCTAGACACATACGTACATCGAATGCAATGTAGTGTTGTGGTTGCAAATCAATCCTCAAAACTATTTAGTGTGGAGGTGAAAGATTTTCTGCTAGTATTTCAAAAAAAGCAATCCACTAAATGAGTCTGGAGTACAAAATTTGCAAGCAGAAGAACATATGGAGAAACGGAAAAGAAAGGTCCAAACTTGATCTGGGATGACCTTGACAAACAGGGGGAGTGGACAAGGGACAAAGTTGTGTGATGAGACTACAAAAATTCATAGGGAAAAAACTGCAGATATTCAAGGGAAGGAACTGGAAGAAAAGTTCATATGGGCTGAGACATCAGCTAAATTCACAGGTCCAAAAATACGATTAACAGAAACTTTACCCTCCATATACCCAGTGAAGTGCTGGAGTTTGTTTGCAGAGCTTCCTGTAAATTTTATCGCTGAAGAATGGCATTTTTCTGTACTAAAGAAGTACCTGGGATCAGCTACACATAGAAGACAACTGGGTTTGAGGGCATCCCACTTCTCAAGTCTGGACATGCTGTGGCTCTGCCTTATTTCTTCGGCAGGAGGGGAACACTTCAGCTGCTCCATCTTCCTGCCACTCTTCCCTTTTTAAAATTGACTCTCCCTGAGTGCTCTGGGTGATGCCAGAAGAGACACTGACCCCAGGACAGAAAGGCAAGCGGATAATTTAAATTGCCCTGCTTTGCCAGCCCTCTTCCCAAGCTGCAGACCTTCGGAGCAATGCAGGACACTTATCTGGATCTGGGAAGTGAAAGGGTATGTTCGCAAGGCAATTAAGCTGCCAGAGACATTTTTCAGGCTGTGACTATAAAAGTAGGCGAAATTCTGTATAAACCACTTTTTCAAAGCTCTGAAGTGAGCAGTATATTTGCTCATGATGATATCCTGGGGACTACCATTTGCCTCCAGCCTCAGCTGATCAATTCGTGCTAGCAAAGCTATTTTAGAAAATGAAATTAAGTATATGGAGTCATGCTTATAAAGAAAAGGGGGAAAAGATCCCTCTGCTTTCTTTTTCTGACCTACCACTTCCTCCAGATGTTATTTTGCTCTTATCAATAATACCAAAGAGGTGCAATATTTGAAAAAAAAAATTATCTCTTCTCTACCCACACAGTGTCTGTCTCTTGCCTGACACTTCTCAGGCTCACTTGTACAACACCCACAGTCTGCATACCTTTTACTGAAGAGTTATCTGGGGCCTCAGCTTGTGTATCTATTAAACATAAGATTGACTCAAACCTAATTTACATGGGGTTACAAAGTAGAGGTAAAATTTTCAAATACTACACTGCCTGGAAAACTGTTGGACCAGCCTGGCTCCTGCTGGGGATGTGTGTGCCAAGGGTCTGGCACTGGGGCAGGGAGCAGCCTTTTTCCCCAGTACCCACTCAGACCCCAGCTTTGAGGGAATGCACTTGGGATCTGCTTTGAAGTCACCACAGCAGAAGACAGCAGTAAACTGTAACCTTAGCCTCCCAGACAAACCATCGAGCTGTGAGGGATGTTCAATACCAGTTGCTTCTGTATTCTTTCAGCCAAGCCCACTAACTGAGGTGAGTGGGGAAGGAAGCTGCTCCTATCCGGGTCATGGTTCAATTCAAGAATATTAAGAGTCTCTCTCTCTCTCTACCTTCACTGAAACTCAGCAGATACCATGCTTTTATTATTTCAATCCTACCTTTATTATGCTTTTATTAGATCTCATGTCTAAAATCATGTCCTTGAGCAACTCAATTTTTACATCTTTGTAACTTATGAGGAATATTTTTGCTCATATGTCACTCCTTGTTTACATCTCAAGATAAAGGCCTTCTGTAGGTATTGCCACAGTTAAAAGTAAATAAATTACCACTTATACTTCATGAAACAATTTTCTTCCCTGATAATTCACTGCTTCTAAAGGAAAACAGAAATAATAAATGGACAAAAAGCGGGAAATTATTCTTTAATAACATTCTGGTTTACATGCTTTTAAATAGAATGCTAAACATCATGTAGAAATTACAATATTAGCATAATCTTCTCTATTTTAATAGCAGGAACTTTTTTTTCTGATTTGCTGAAACCTCTACCAGGAGTCAGTCCTCAGGGCCAATGAACAGAATGGCAAATAGAGCACATTTCAAAGCTGAGTAAAAGTACCCTTGAAAAATTTATAATCATCAATGTTTTATTTGTCTAAATAGAATATTTATGAGTCTCATTTATGAAATTACTTAATAAAATATAAAATATTATGAAATAATTTGTTTTATTAAAATGAA
>JANHGN010010016.1:80056-111734 GCA_024605025.1 Megaceryle maxima | reverse complement strand
TGAATTACTTTAACCCAGTGCATCACAAAAAAAGCACCCGTTGTCCAATAATGAACAAAAAAAAAAAAAAAAAAAAGAAGCAAGGGTACATATATTAATATATATGTTCATACAGAGGGTCCATGACAATAGGGTTTGCACTCAAACCTCATGGACAGAGATCATGTGCCTTCAGTTACAGAATCAGAGAATCATAAAATTGTTCTGGTTGGAAGAGTCCTTTAAGAGACCTCTAAATCCAACTGTTAACCCAGCACTGCCTGGTCACCACTAAACCATGTCCCTAAGTGCCACATCTACATGTCTTTTAAGTACCTCCAGTAATGTTGACTCAGCCACTTCCCAGGGCAGCCATGGGAGAACTGACCAACCCCACCTTGCTACAACCTCTTTTCAGGTAGTTGTAGAGAGTGATAAGGTCTCCCCCTCAGCCTCCTTTTTTTCTAGGCTAAACAATCCCAGTTCCGTCAGCTGTTCTTCGTAAGACTTGTGCACTAGACCCTTCATCAGATTCATAGCCCTTCTTTGGACACACTCCAGCACCCCAGTGTCCTTCTTGTAGTGAAGGGCCCAAACCTAAGCCCAGGATTCAAGATGTGGCCTCACCAGTGCCAAATACAGGGGAACAATCTCTTTTCTAGTCCTGCTGGCCACACTATTTCTGATACCATGCTGTTGACCGTCCTGACCAGATCATAGGATCAGGACTAATAAAGTTTGTTAAAGTGAAGAGAAAAAAACACAACAAAAAAACCCCTCCAAGAAATGACAGTTTTTTTATTTGTAAAAAGTTAAGTGTAAAAGATGATTGGCTAGTATTGCTCAGACAATCTATCTACATCTCTATACTGCATCTATCACCATAGCAACTGCAGCCTGGGAGGTGCTTCCAAGACTCTGAAAGCAATTAATTTTCCAGGAGATGTAAACCAGTAGCCCTATTCTTTTGTGAAGGAGTTAGATGGAGCACACCAAGTACCCCAAGAACCCAAATATGATACTTAATAGGATTTATTTCCTAGGATCGTTTACTCATGGTTAAGATCATTATTCAATAACGTTACATGCATGCAATGGTAAACCTGTGAGCTGGACCAAGGCAAATAAGAAGCAGGGCTGAGCAGCAGCCTGGTCACTGCTTGCAGATGATGGGGAAACCAGATGGTGTCTACTCCCAGTGGGGCACACAATGGCACAGACAAGAACTACGTGCTTACCCAACCATAGGCTATCTAAAGAAACCATTAATTGATGTAACCAAAAAAAAAAAAAAAGCTTGCTCTACAATTATATGACATCACTAATGCTTCTGTTTATGTGCAGAAACCAAACAGGATTTGGCACCAGGATTTCTGTCCTAGGAGCTGAAGACCACTTTAATATGTCACTGGCTTTAAGAACGACTAGGACCAGTCCTGCAAAAAATCACATTAATGGAACAAAACATTCTGTTAATCATCATCCCATGCTGCACGGTATTCCACACACAAGCAAGTGCATTAGGATTGCTGTAAGATGCTGTGATTTCACTGGAAGACAGTTTCTTTCCAGACAAAGAGTTTATCTCCTAGATAGAAGGGTAAAAAAAACAATGGTTTTAGTAAGTGCACTGTAAAGTACCTGTGGTTTTCTGAAGACTGAGATTTAGTGACCAATCCAAATATCTGATGAAAGTGTGGAGCAAAATCCCTCTTCCTCACTGGTCCCTGTCCACTACTGGTGCTCTCTGTGCCACATGATGCACTTTATCAAAAAAATGCATGCTTCTTATCTTCACCTTGCTCCTGGCTCACAGCTGCCTAACTCAGAAGTCAGTGATTACTGGTAAAACTTATGGCAGAACACTGCACTTCTTAAGCATGCATTTCTTGCTGTAAAGTGTGTAGAGAAATGGCAATTTACATAAAACCAACTCATGAACATTCTGGAAGAAGAGCAGCTCCTAAAGGTTGTGACACTGCCCAGTCTTGGTAACCTCTGAGCTGGCATCAACAGAAAAAAATACTACTTTTTCCTCAAACTGCCTCTCATCATCCTTTATCCAACGGCAGTCTTCCTGGAATCACTATTTCACCTGAATCTCATCATCATTAGTAACCTTATTAATTGTTTTAATTTCTGGCAACTCCTCCCTTCCTCTCTTGTAGTTTCAGAGCCAACCACTCAAGGAACTTCTGATTATTATAATTTCCTCTTCACAGACCCTGGTAATCTGGTCCTAAATTTATCATGGTGTTTTGCTTGTGCTAGTCCCTCATTTGGTATTCATTTATCCTTTTAATCTCTTCTGGCAGGCAGTTCTCATGGGAACTCCTGGAGCAAAGCATCGTACACTGACACATTTTGCACGCTGCCCTATATTCTCAAGAGCAATGGCAAACTAAAAACGTCTCATCGTTTGCCTTTTTCCCATGCTAATCACTTAGAATATCTGAGAGCTGCCCGTGGAAAGCAGGAAGGGGCTTTAAAGAATAATCAGCAAATGGAAAACAGTGTCAGTAAATACAAACACTAGGAAGAAAGTAATTTTTGATTATGAACTGTAAGCCTTTCCAATTAGCATATGTCTTAAGTATTATATGGCTTTTAAGCTTCTCTAACAGATACACCTATGTATGAAAAAGCAGTTATGTTTTCCTTGCAATAATTTTCATTTCAGTACAGCACTGTCAAAGTAAGCTAATTATTTAAAGTAGTTCAATAATTTAACATCTTTAATAAATAAATAAATAAATCTCCATATCTCAGTGGCAATTCAGAAGTCAGGCAGGAAAACCTTACAGCTCCTGTGCCACTACAAATCCTACACTCAAGAGAGGACCTGAACGAGGACTTCGACTGCCTGAATCTGGAGACTTTCTAAAGAAAGTTTAGCTTAAACTAACCTAAATGCTGTCCTGGAGCTCTCAGGCCCACTGGACATCACGGTAGCTTCTCCCAAAGACACTATGCTCCAGTGACAAAAACGTGGCAGGAGGCTGAATCCCAGCATGATACCAGTAAGGATTGCTCTTAAGTGAAGAAACAGTTAAATACAGATAAATTTCATTTGCAGGCACTCTTTGTCATTAGAGCAGGGCAAAAGAGCTTGAATAGGAGCCAATAATACTTTTCTTATAAGTGAAGTGTCCTGTAACTATTCGGAATAAATGACATTATCATAGCAACGAGAAGTCTGGGATATTCGGTCACTTCTACTCTTTTTATCAGAGGAAGGACTTCTGTTATCCTTCTTCATCTCTCTCACAAATACAATGTAACCTAATTAAGACTGTATCTAACCCTTATCAGCAGGTTCTTCAATGAGTTCTGAAAAGGAAATGAGCACACACAGTCAGCTGTGTATAATGAGGAAGTTAAATAGTATGGAGAATTTTTCTATTATTAGTGAGAAATAATTGATAGTTTTAAAAGATTATTTCTCTCCAGAAATATACAGGTACAGTCACTGATGACAAACATTTGTGTAAACATATATATGCCCACCTCTACACAAATAGAAAAATGGCTCTCATGGGCTACTCTGCATTAAAGAATATACTATATTTTTAAACATATGAATGCACCCATAAAAAACAAAAGAAAACAAACAAACAAAATAATCTGTGTATCAGAATTACCAAATGTATGCTGTCCAGAAAGAGCCTTTGGAAGAAAGTTTGACCAATACTGTCCAAATTTTTGCTGTGCTAAGGTTTAAATATGAATGAAGCATGCATGACAGGGGAACAAGTTTACAACATGTTACCGTAGCTATAATTTTTGTGCTTAAAAAATCTCTTTATCACCAGAAATGAAAACTACTGCAGTTTCCCAATACTGTTTCCTTTGTGCATACTAGAATTCATTCAGGAGCCTAACTGCCTCTTTGAAAAGGTTCTGTAGACATCCATAAATTTTGAGAATCACCTGTCCTGTGGGTGCAGAGGCACCTCTTTCTTCTGCCCAGGTTTCATCATTTGGTTAGAATGACACTGTATTTTTTAAGGACATTTGATTACTTGAACTTATTTCACTGTCCAGAAGAATCAGCAGAAGCAGGGTCTGACTGGCTTTCTGAATAAGGAGGGATGCTCCAGGCCCCCCAGGGCACCCAACATGCTGCCCACCCCAGGGGGGCTGCAAGTGAAGGAGCTCTGTTGTGGTGGGCTTGAGAAGACTTCAGTATATTTACATAAGCTAGGAGAAAACCCTTTAGGTATTTCATGTAGAAGAGCTCTAGGTGCTATGTATCTAAACACTCTTCACTTTAAAGTACTTTGTTAACTCACTGTGGTTTGCAATAACATTTCACAGGTACCCTTGTTTCCAAAGATGCATTTTTAGGGGTGTATGTCAGGCTGATTTTACTCCATGCTTTCAGCCCTAGTTTTGCTTCAGCAGTGGTGGGTTTCAAATATTTATGGTGCCTTGCCATTGTGATCCCAGAACTACATCAAGAATTCAAAGGAGAAATTATTTTAGTCTTGGACAAGTGAAAGGGACAAATCTAGAAAATATAAAATGTCTAATTGCTTCTTGGCTGTGAATACAAAAACTGAAAATCTCCTGTAATTGGAATTTACATATTTCCATCTGTAAATTTATGCTGTTGAAAAATAACATTTCTGCTGTTTTCCCAAGTAAAAGGAAAAGTCTCAAGTACTGAGAATACTGTTAAAGAAAGCATGTAGCACTAAGCTAACCAAGTGGTGTGCCACGATGACGTTTACTAACAGGAAAAGTCAGTACAGCACTCAAAAAGCAAGAAAGGAAAGAAAAATTTTTCTACCTGGAATAATGTTATCTCCAACTGAATTGAATGGTGAACTGTCATTCTTTTATTTTATTCAAAGTATTCAAATAATTAATTTTGGAGGAGCTAGACAGATGACACTGAAATCTGTGAATAGCTGGGAGGTGAATTACAAAAATAAATTTAAAAAAGATTCCCACGAGTGTTAACATGCTCTCCAAAAATGACTGCCCAAAGGGCAAACTTTCAGTCTCAAGCAGGATATACACAGCTGGAGGAGCTGGAAGACCTCTTGGGTACCTTTACCCCATGACTCCTTTGTCCAGAATGCCATTTCCATCATTTGAAGATATTGTGAAAGGAGAAGTCTGTTTACTCCTCAGACTCCCTGGTGGATGAGCAAATGGACAGGTATTTCCTATGTATTTATTTGACTTTTCATAGTCACAGTTCAACGCACATAGAGCCTGTGCTGTGTACCTCAACCTGTAGGCTCTTGCTTCACTTTTGGGTATCATGGGTTACCAAAGTGAAGCATGCTTCAAACACCACTGATTTTGAGTTGTAGGTCTGTAATTAAAAGCCGTGTTTGACATGTGAATTTAACTGACACCCGTATATATGGCTTCAGGCCGGTCTCCACTGCCGTTGTGGTTTGTATAACATTAATTGAAGTGCTTCCCTTGAAGGGAAACTTTCTGACAGCTAAGTGAGTAAACAGCTTGAATTCCAGTTCCCTTCAATCACTTTATTGATGTGATGCAGTAGGAAGTGATTTTAAATCTAAACTGTCACTAAAGATCAAACCTCAAGGTTAAAAATAAGAGAGAAACAGATATCTGAAGTTTTTAGCATCACAGGAAAAAAAAAAAAAAAAAGAACTGTGCTTTAGTTATGCCAACTTTGAAACAGATTGAATCACTAACAGGCTGTACACTACAGAGATACAAAAGAAGTCAGGAAAACACAGTCAAATAGACTGAGATAACCCAAAAAAAAAAAATCCCAGAAAAACACCCTTACCACCAAACATCTTTATTAAATTATGACTTGTGCTAGCAATGCTGGTTGAATCTGCTCTAGATCAGGACAAGAGAGTTTTGGTATGAAACAGGTTAGCAAGAGCTCTTGATTACAAAATCAGAGCTGTCTAGATAAATCAAAATCCAGTGACTGTTTTCACAGTCACTGTTAGCTAAGGACAAATGACAAGATAACTTCTTTCATCAACAGCCTTTTTCATTTCACTGCTTTTGCTTTTTACTCAGCAAGTAGAGGAAAGAATTGTTTGAAATATCCGGCTGCAAAAAAAAACCCCAAAGAGATAAAATCCCTAGGTTAGGTCACCCAAAGCCCTACTGTTTCCACTCTACCCATAGCAGCCCAGAACATGCCCAACAATCAGGGTGCAGTCCTGACTCCACCAGGAAAACCAATGCCTCCACAGTCCCTGGAGGAGAGATTATGGACAAGACTGTGAACCAGAGAAGAACTTTTAGGGGTGCTAGGGTTATACATTTCAAAAGTGTTAGACATAGGGCTGCTCATCGTGTTTTGGTGCTGTTTCAAGAGTAAGCAATACAATAAGCCATTTTGTAGAGCACCCCTAAAATGATCTCTTCATCATGCAAGAATGACAGATGAAATTATTTGCCTGCATGGTAATTTGTGGTACTGTACCCCGTGTGTAGATCTGGCCTTTGCAAGGCTAGAATCACTCTAGTCTTTTGTTAGTAAGTGTTTCAGCTAAAATCTTTATCTAAGACTCATGTGCTTCAAAACACAAAGGATTTATTTTACAGATCTGAAGGAAATGCATGACAGTAGCTGTTACAGTAAAGCTATCAGAAACCAGATTATCTTTAGTCTGTAGTCATCTTGTACATCTGTTTTATTTTGTTGATAAACACATGGCATAATTTGGTTTTCAAGTATCAAGAAGGATTTTCTTTATATATTACCTAAGTTTAAATGCTCTTTAGGAAATAGATGTCTTGGAGTGCTGCAACTGATTTCCAAATCAGAAGAAATGTAATGATAGTATTTTGAATGGAAGACAATTTTAACTAGCAATACATGAAATGCAAGTGGAAACCCCCTTTTATTCAAAGTATTAATTTGATTGTAATTGAGAAAAGTGCTTTTCCAGAACATAACTCCTATCCATACATGCTGTGAAGTAGTTTTTAAAGTAACATATTTCATGTTAAAAGAACTTCATTAGACAGATGTCTCCATCTACAGCCAAAGTACTGGAGGAAGCCAAGCACCTCTCTTCTTTTTCACATATCAGAAATCAGCCCTGAAGTGTGTCTCCCCAGAAGCTCACCTACCTGACTGCATTGAATGACTTACATCCTAATGACAGATGAAGCCAAGAACAGCAAACACCAGATTTTACTTAATTTTCTTAAATCAAAGATAAATATAAAATTAAACTAATCATCAAATGGCACAAATGTAAGAGCTAAAATAAACACCACCACCCCCCCCTTTTTTTTTTCCCCATTATCAGATTGCACACATACACAGGCTTGGACAGACACAAGATTTTCCCAAAAATAGCTGTTGACATGTCTTCTCAGACACTTCCACAGTAAATGTTTTAGTGCACATGCAGCAGAAACCACTATTTCCAGCCTAGGGGGACTTGAAAGTAAATCTTAGAGTTCTCAGCTTTTAACTGAAAGGTATTGTTCACATTAACCCTGAAACAGATTGGTGACAAATCACCAAATTTTGAAAGGTCAACAAGAGCTTTCTGTGTTCAAAGCTTTCCTTCCTAACCTATAATGAGAAATTTCCTCAAGAACTACTAGTACCAGGGTACATAGAGAAGCAGGAAAATACACAAAAAATGAGAGAACAGAAAAATACTGATGCTTTCTCAAAATGAAATCAATGTTTCTTACTCCCTCAACTGGTAATAAAATTCATAGGCTTCCCAGTATTTGGCTTGGAACTATGGGGACTTCGCCTGTTTTGATTTGCAATGTGTTGACTTCTGCAGTTACATCACCAATGGGAACCATAAAGCAACACTTCTTTATTACTCTATCTTATCTTAGTTTGAACACTATTTCTGGAATGACCACTACCATAACTCAGAAGCAATGCACCAACACTTTGACCTTTCAAAGCTTAGACTCTGTATCAATTGCTTTTGCATTCAAGAGCAAAGATTCTTTACTGGGTAGACCAAAAACGCTTTACCACTCAGCAAGGAAGATGCAGAAAGGTACCTTCACTGTTCTTTCTCCTTAGTAAACAGGGAAATCTCTACTAGCAAAAGCTTAATTAAAGACTGTTACAGAACTTGAGATAAGACTGAAAATAAGTGATTTTTAAAATATAAAAAAAGCTATGTAGGTTTACATTGCTAGCTGACAGATCATCTGTTCAGAATGGAAGCCAATTAGCCTACAAGAAATATTGCACAGTAACACATTGGGAAGAATTTTTGTCTGAGATGCCTTCCAGTGTGACTGCATCAAATGAACAATAATAAAAAGTTTCTTTTCATGCTTAAGAGCTTCTTTCAAACTTTGACAACCAAAAAATTACCCAACAAGTTTCACAGTGTAGAATGAATGCAGCTATTGGGATTTATATATATATATAATAGACCCTTTAATTTAACAAGTCACTAGAATAAACATATGTCACAAAGAAAAGAAATGAAAATTTCTTTCCATTATCTTCTCTCTCCTATTCAGCTACAAGAATATTAATTGCAACTGGAAAAGGAAAATGCCTTCTTTTATGTGCACAGCTGCAGTTATGTAGTGAACTTCAGATAAAGTCATGATGCAATAAGTAACAACCTTCCACTGATGCATGAACGGATTTTAAACCATAGAAATGAACACCAAAAAAAATGCTTTTTTGATTTAAAATCATATTTTCTTCCACTTCAACACAACACTTGCTCAAAGTCCCAATTCAAATCTCTTTTTCTGTAAAATGTATTTGTGTTTCCCCTCACCTCCCACCCAAAGGAACCTTGGAAAAGACTTTAACCAAAGCCCTGGCAGGAGTACCGTCACTGTAATACTGCTTAGTACAGTGATTTATACATCTGGCTGAAAATCCAACCACTGGATGTCACTGTTACTCCACACGAAGTAAGCAAATACAGCCATGAGACCACCATGTAGTAGCTGTCTACTGCTAACTCCTTCAGAAAATAAAAAGAAACTTTGAAAAGTACAGTGAATTTAAAAATCAGAAGAGTATGAAAATAACCCACGCTTGGCTAACAAAATCTTAGGGAGTTCTCAGTGCAAAGTGTCAACAGTGGCCTATGTTACTATGCCAAATTTTTTGAGGAAACAGAAGGAAAGGTTGGCTTTTCCTTCCTGCATGGGAGAATGGGAGAACAGGTCCTCCTTCAAGCCCTTTATATTTCTGAGCTCTGGGGCTGTAGGCTGTTCAGTGATGCCCATCACATATAGCCATTGTTCTGCAGGTACTTTTCCAGTTCAGAGAAGACTGACCGACATGACTCATTTAGGTAGCACCAAAGAGACATACATGTAACAATCTCAAAAATTTCTCATCAGTCCTCAGCTACCTATCCTAACAGTGAATGGCTTTCAGTTCCATTAGCTTTCCCAAGACAAAAATGGTTTTCCAGTGTAAAGAGTTGTAAGCTGTTTTAAGCTGTTTCACATTGCATTGTAAGTGGAAATTTCAATATTCTTAAAAAAAATTTTAAAAAATAAAAGGGATCCTCATCTTCTCTATAGAATGCAAAATAAACCCCTTCTTGACCTCAGATGATCTTCTCTGTGCCAGTCTTGAACATAAAACTGCTTTGATCTACCAGATATGGTAAACAACTATTTCTTTTTCTTTTTTTTTTTTTTTTTTTTTGGTATCATACATCACCAAGAAATTGGTTTATTCTTATTTTAACCTTCTCACCTGTCTTCTTTACAATCATTTCAACTTCGTCACAAATTCTTCCTGACTATTTCTGAGTTTCTTACTTACTACTTTCAAATTAAAACTAAGTGTTAGGAATGAAAATAAAATCAGAAGTTCATACTGAGAATTTGAAACGTGCCTAAAATATGCAAGCATAAATATAAAAATTCTGTTCCTAAGTATCCTTATAGTGACTAATTGCACATTTATTTAAAAGTCATCTAAACATTTTTCAGTTTTTCCTTTGCAGCTAAATATAGAAAATATTACTGATTTTGTTTACCCTTGTTAAACTAGGATCTCTATATTATCAACATTAGCTATGGGGAAATGACAGCTCTATTGAGATAGAGATTCAAATTTAGCACAGTGTCCATATTTCCAGTCAATATTTGAATCTGTTACTATAGTTAGATGTTATATGATTTTATGGTGTTGTTGCTCATGTACTATAATTTGTTATGCTTCTAATTAAACTTAAAGCTGTAAAAAAGCTTAGAAACATATAATCTCTATAATCAGGAAAAGCAGAATGGCTGAGACTCAAAGGCAGAAAAAGCATATAGAATGCCTTTAAAAATGATCTGTCCATTTATTAACATGCAGTAGAAAATACCTCTTTGATGATATAAATCGAGGGATTTCCAGAGAACTGAAAAAACAGACTACATACAGCTTTTTCACTGTAAAATGCAGCACTAGTTTCATATTTTTACATGAAAAGAAAAAAAACCCAAAAGTGTGGGCCAGGAATTACATGAGACTGAACAGTCATGGAAGTTCTTTGAAAGTCAGACACAGGAAATAAACAGCCACAGTGAAAATAGTTCAACCAAACACAGCCTTTTAACCATCTTGCTAGCTCTAGATGAGAGGAGATGAAAAATAATCACGGAGTTGACCTTTGCTGAACGGCTCATCAAACCTGGCTTGCCCTTGAAACCATCAGGACACAGAGAACCAGCATTTCACAACCTGTAGATGGAGCCTCACATACCATAGCCACAAACTCTACAGTCCATTTGCGTGGCCATTGTATTGTCCACAGTTTTTTAATGAAATTGAATTTGGTGGAAGCATTTGTATTATTTCAAATCATCCACTGGAATAATAGATCATAAAAGGCAGGCAACATCATGGCAGAACACACAGACCCTGGACGTTTTATATTACATTTTTGTTTCTACTTTACACTTGTTTGACTTCTCTTTGCACTTATTGACTAGCAATAGAAAATGTGGGTCATTCACAACTGTACTCAGTAATACAGATTCTGTCACTGCACTTCTAACTTCAATAGAAAGGCAGGAATTGGCCAATGGAGTTTAATGAAAGAAAAAAAAAAATCTGTGATAATGTCTTTCTGTTGTCTTTAGACTGCTACAGAGGTGAAGTGATAGGAGCGGGGGGGGGGCAAGGGCATCAGGGATAAAAGTCCTGATTACTGAAAGACCTCTTACAGTATATTACCAGATGGTGCAAAATACTGAAATTCCTCAGACAGTACCTTGAGGCGATTCCTGGCCTTAAATAAGTCCTAGTTTGATTTTTTTGTTTCCCTTTAATCTTTTCACACTGACTTTAAATGGTTCCATCATTCACGGTGGGTTGTTAAGCAGCTCCTGGTGCCGCCTGCCACAGAGGAGCTCTGACATTGCAAGGGTATTTTCTATTGATGAACTGTAACGAAACTCGAGTGTGAGGCTGCATTGTCTTCAGCCTTCATAATGGGATTGCTCATTAAACGGAAGGTAAACATATTAAGAATGACAATTTCCATGCAATCATTCAATTTAGAAAAGGACAGACATTCCTTGCAAAGTCAAATAGCACAGCAAGGTTATTTGTAATAGGGCTTTCACCGTACAGCTCTCAGCATTCAGAGCTCAGCTGTTTACCAACAGGTATCACTGTCACTCTTGTTGGGCTTTTCCTGAAGCAAAGACTGAAGAATGACAGAATCACGTACAGTATTTACAGCCTAGTACACCCCACAATTGTTGCTACTGCAGAGATGACCACTGTTGTCAGACACACTTGCAGTTACACCGTTTGATTAGACAATAAAAAAAAGAGGAAAGTTCAGTAGCAAAGGTGCCAGAACTGCACAACCATTTAAATATTGTAGGGGCTGATCTTGAAAATGCTTCTGAGCTTGGTGCTTATTACTGTGAATACCTTTACTGAAATTACTGGAAGTACTCAAGCAAATAAAGCTTTTAATGTCTTAAATTGCCTGAGTCTTGAGGTCCGCAGGTGCATAAATGTAGATCATTACACCCACATGGAGTCCCCTGACTTCCCAAAAAACCTCTATTTAGGTGAAATCATCTGCCCACACTGTTCTTTTTTTAAAGATTAGAGATGCAGTTTGTGGAAAAACATACCAGATAATTTCTCTGAAGTTCAACAAGAAATTATTTGCTTCTTATTCAAACAGATAAGGAGAAACTCACATAAAGATGCAATGTAAGTGCCAAAATTTAACCAGTTAAGTTTCACAGGATATGTGGATACAGTCGCCTTCCAGAAAATTTTTTTGTGACCATACAAAAATTCTGTCTTTATACAGTCATAAAATCCTCAACTACAATTTACAATTAATATTTAATTTTTTAAAGGTTTTTTTTGCCTTTCCTTTGTAATCTGCACAGTCTTCTTATGATGATAGTCTTTCTCATCAAGTATTTGTCCCCCAACTTCCACTTTACACAGAGACCAAGGAACCAAAGATTAAAGACCACAAAATTCATACTGTTGTCTCAACGTGACACTGTGTCATACAGATGCCCCCTGCATTCCTCCTCTTTCAAGGCTCATGCAAAACTTGCAGAAGTTCCAAAGTGAATAAAGGCAGAAAAGCTCAGAGAGAAGGTAAGGTGATAGATCTGACGTTTTCAGAGTTCCTAGAAGAAATGCAACTAACTACCTCAAACACAGTTTCTGAGACTCAGTTCCATTGTTAAAGCATGCCTTAAAACTGACCATAGAATATTGTTCCAATTTAATGCAACATAAATTATTATGGATACTGTGTTTGGCTAATGCTTTTGTAGCCATTTGTTTTAAGAAAATTTTGTTTTAGCAATTAAACTAGAACTATTTTGAAGACTGAATGCAATTTTGGATCTGTTAATAGTTCACCACCTGGAAAGCTAATTACCATGCCTATTCTGCTCTTACATCAGGTGCAATATATTGGTATATTTTAAATCTGATACTGGATTCACTTTGGATCCAAATTTTGTGTTGTTTTCTGTAATGTATGCCAGACCAATCTTTGAATGGACTATTTGTGTCAAACTCCACATGGCACAATGCAAACATAAAGCTTACCAGCAATTACTGAAAGAAGTCCTTCCTTCAAAAATCACAACTGCATCATGAATGCAACCTGTCACATCAAATTAAGGGTATAATAAATGCATAAGAAGGTTGCTTTCATCTCAGCATGAAATATACATGCTCCCAATGGGCTGCTGAGTCTCTGTTGGCTTGCAGCTAGGGATAAAGTGTGGGCCCATCTAAGTCCTGACTCCAGTGGCACAGAAACTAGCTAACAGCTGTGAAACTAAGCTACCCAATAGACTACAAAATACTAAAACTTCAGACAGTTTTGTCAGGCCACTAAGACATGGGGATCATTGCAGGTTTGCTCAAATAGTGCTCACCATGCCATTTAGTTTAGGGGTAGGAGACTTCTATTGTTGGTTCCCTTGGTATCTCTTATGAGAGAGATACTGTAACTTAACAATTTCTGCCCATAGATGAGAAAAGCTCTATTTGCAGGTATGACATACACAGTATGTGCGAAGAGGCATAACTGACAAGTAATGTATACTGTAACAGCTTCAGGTAAGAATCATTTTTATGTTTTACACTATTTTACAGTATCAAAGTCCTGTAGGCAACAATGAAAATCTCTACAAACAGCTGACAATGTCTTGTTATTGAAGAAAAAAATTGAACGCGTATTCTTTTCCTCAAAAAGTGAAAGATCTGCCTGAGAAGAATCTCTAAGAAACACATTACTTTTCAATACAAATGGGAATTTGTATTGAGAAATTCTGGTTCTAATGCTGTGCCAATATTTGAAGAGGGCAAATGGACTCACTGCCTGTCAGTTAATACAGCATCAATCCCAGGCAACAAAACAATCAGCTAGAAAAAATAAAGCGGAAAGTAAAATATTATATTGGATTTAATTACTAGATAATTAAAAGTTAGGAATTTAATTAGGCAATTCAGCATGACACTATGGGAAATGTATTTTGTCAGGGAAATACTGTTTCATTCTCTGAGAATACTTTAAATTTGGTAGCTGACAAAGAAAACTGTGTTTATATACACCATATTTCAATTTGGTAAAGCATCTTACTTGATACTTTACAACATTTTGACTGCGAAAATGAAGACGTCTCAATCATACCCCTTTAAGAAATCATCCTAGATTGGTGCTGCATCATATTCATCAATGATTCCATGAAGTGCTGGCTGATGAGAAAGACAGGTACGAGGTTGACTGCTTGGTAAGAGGGGCAAATTCAGACAAAGCATATGTTAATATAGCCACACGGAGACTGAGGCATTTAGAGACAGGATGCAAGTAATACTGCTAAAACAGGGAGGAAGAATTATGGAAAATGCTGACTTCAGAAAGGACAGAAGGTTAGCAGAGACAAGCAACTTAACATGAATTCTCAATGCACAGTGCTTTGGCAAATAAGGCTTACAGTAGCCTGGACTTGATAATCCAAAAACCAGCTAATATTCAGAGAAGACATGGAGGCATGGGAGTAAACAACCGTGAAGCTGTCTGGTGTTGCATTTATCTCGTTTCATTGTGGTTCTTTTTGGAAGATGCCTATTGCGTACTTTTGAGGACTGATGCAAGGTTGACTGTTCAAAGTGGTGGGATGTCTAGTCTTAAAATGATGAACTGTATAGAGCTGGTGAACAAACCAGTCATCCTAAAATGGCTACTTTTGTCTTTTAGTGTCTACTGGACTTCATCTGCAAAAAAGCTCCTTCTGAAATAAGTCCCAGTGCATGCTCTCTATCATTTACATTCACAGGAAGGTTTCCAAAGGAGACTGGAATGAAAATTTAGGTCCATCAAAATTTAGCTTGCATGAATAATAAACATGCCACCACAATATCTATTGAAGATAGTTTTACAAAATCTCATTGCTTTAGGACACTTGGGAACATCCTGCAATGCAATGCCATGTAAAAAGACATAATGAAGGTAACTTCTAGCATCATGAGCATACTTTTGTAATTATATTAATTGCTCTCATAAGGACCTAATTAGAATGGGCACAGTGATAATATGATGCAGCTACAATGCTCCTCTATGGCTGCACCAGAGCCAGCTCCTTTGCATCAAGCGTGGCTGGCTGGTTACAGGTTGTGCCTTACACCTAGAGGAAATGTTACTGATTTTAACTTCACACACACACACACAAACCCCACTATCCATGGTGATTAAAAGAGTGTTATCACCCTATTGTAAAAAGGAGGAACTAATACATAACTGAATGAGATAACAGGAGAATGTTAAGGGGATGCTTACATGACAGGATGAAAAAATTTGAGCCAGTTTTGCCTGGTGCTCTGGAGCATATGACAGCTTCAGTCCATAAACACTGTGACAACAGTTCTGAACTCAGGCTCAAAAGGTTTGTTGAGAAACAGAGTATATTGGCTGTGCATGTCATAGTACTAATGCAGACATATGAATTTTGAAATAGATATAGCTCATAATCTAATTTGTCAAGCTAGAGGTCAAGTTCCACCACTCACCATCAATCATGTAGGCAAATGCCCAGCATACCAGTGGTAATGCCAAGGAATAGACATTCATTATTTGGTATTCCATACCATGAGAAAAACAATACTCATTATATAGAAGAGCTTAGAACTAATTTTTTGCATCTTTTGGTGAGTATACATTTTTCAAAGAAAGCAATATAAAAAGCAACTTGCTGTATGCACATAGGTTAAAAAGTATTCCTAGAAAAACCACAGAACAGCCTTAATAATAGATAATAACAATAGTAATAGAAATTATTGCTTATTTATTATCCTATACAATATCAAAATATTAATAATAGAAACATATTTTTATTCCATTGTTGCTATATCTCTAATGTATAGTTATGCAGCCATGAAGGCTAACTTGTGTCTTCCCGTGTAAAGCACTTAGATGTGAAAAAATACTTTTTCCAACTTACAGTAACATGACTTATCATCATATATTATACCATGAAATCAGAAAATATATTATTACAACTGACTGCATGCCCGCTGAGAAATATCCTCTGGATAAAGCTCTGTTCAAGCAGGCATGCAGCATCTACTCAGGCAGGAAAACAGTATACACCATAGCTTTGCAAAGAATAACCTGATATGACAGAGTATGCTGTGAAAATACACCTCTGGAAAAAATCAACAGAATGCTTTAATTTTACTAAATCCAGAAAGTGTATAAAATCACCAGAAATGTGTGATTATTTCTGGTTATTTTATGAGAGGAAAAAGCAAACCACGATTGGGATACAGACACAGCACCCTGTTTAACAGAAAGAAGCTTTCCAGGGTAGGCGATTTTATGCTCCAGAGGGTACAGAAGTCTGAGGGGTGAACAGAAGGAACAGTATTGCAGATCATTTCTAAAACATATAGAGTTCAGTGGGAAAACAACCCAAACTTCACAAAGTGAAAAACTCAGGCACCCAATCTGTTTCCAACCTAAAGCAATCATCAACCTCATCAAATCTTACAATGTCCTTATCATTTGGATTTATCTCCTTTATATTTTTCTATAAATTTGTTCATGAATTCTGTAGTATTTCAAAATTTGTAGCACCATAATTCTATTTTCTTTACTGAAAATGTCCTCTGAAGTTTCTACTGCATCACCACAGAGAAAGTCAGAAAAAAATATTCAATGAAAAAGTGTAAAAAATAGTTTGCATGTCATAGCTTAAAAAGTTTTAGAAGAAAAAGTGGTAGTCTAGGTCATTCATGCAAGTCATCCAAGATAGTTAAAATATAACAATATATTTATTTTAGCACTCTGTCATTTCACACATTCATAGTTAGCATTAGTCTTTCAGTAGGGAGGCATAGACAACAGTGTTAATTCCAATTTTAATTAATGATTTCATAAGTAATCTGATGGGAAAACAAGATTAATTAAATTCACAGATAATACTAAATTGAAAGTTGCTGTAAGCACTAATTGGATGGAGGTATAATACAAAGGAATGGTAACTTACTAAAAGGAACTCTTCTCCAGACCTGAGGATTGTCCTGTATCAGTATGTTCTATTAACGGCTAATTAAAAGTTAAGATTTTAGGTTCTCAACATCACCCACTATATTTTATGCAAATGTGCTCACTATGGTGTAAATATTAATAATAATGATGATGACAGACACAGGGAGAAAGTCTGTCTTACATACAATAAATGTGAAATAAAAACATTTGGGGAAAGCATCCTGGAACACAGACACGGAACAGACGACCTTGACACTTTTCCCAATGCCAGTTCCAAAGAGACTTTGCATGTTGAAAGTTATTTCTTAGAGAAGCAGGTGTAGTAGAATTTTTCATTAAGAATATGAGATTTTGGTTATATGCTGCTATATTAACAGAACTGGTTTCTTAATCCATACGACTCAGCTGATACTACACTTGGAATATCATATGCAGTCTGAAGCTTCTCCATGCTGCTGAATAGGAGCATATTTGGAGGAAATGCAAGGAAGTGGCTTAAAAGGTTAGTTCATTTTTTTGTTTAAAAAGAATAACTATTTAGAAAGGTTGATGAGGACAGGACAAAATCCAAAATTTCACATCAAAATGTGCATGTAGAAAAGGGGTGTTTAAGAAGATAGAATCAGATATAATCAAAAGTAAGAGTATTCACACTTCTAAAAGTAAAAGCATATATTGAGAAACTAGCCATACTAATGTCTTTCCAACCATTAAATTCCTCTGTATTATGCTACAATTAATTGCACCCATTGTCTAAGAATAATCATTAGTTAATAGACTTGTTATCATTTTTATTAGTGCTCATTACGCTAAACTACAGTGCTCTACTGGATAGTTGCCATTCCTATTTTATTTAAATTTTGTGTACTAAATATATTTAATCTGTTCACTGTTGTCAAAGACCAACAAAAGGAAAGAACTCTGGGAAATAAAACTGAGTTTAAATATCTAAATGAACACAGTCCATTTAATAAATTTTTATTATCAAATAATGAAGAATAATACTACTTTGACAAAAGAGAAGAGCAGGTGTGAGAGATCTTTTATATCATAAATATCTATCAAACTGAGATTATGCTAAATCCATTTTTAAACTATTTATCCTTTAATGGGCTTTAAAGGATGCAGTTTTAAATGTGTCCCATATTTCACTAGATGCTTAAATCTTTGTGTTAAGGAAGGATTGTTGCAATGATGGCAAGACTGAGGTTATGATAAGGAGGTATTTTGAAATGGGACTATGACAAGCAGCTTGCAGACATTTGAGATCTTGCAATTTTAACATCAATTTTCTTGTAAAGTTTATATTAGTTTCTCAGAAGTATGAATTGTTACGCTATTAATTAATTTTGGTTGGTTTTGGTTTGGTTTGTTTGGTTTTTTTTACTTCATGCATTCTACTTGATGACCTGCAGAAAGATAATTTTGCCATTGACTTGGTATCTTGTCATAACTTCAGTCTTACACTTATGTTGAAACTCTAGTGATGATACTGAGCTGTCATCAGAATGAATTTAAGAAAAATCACTATAATAGTATGATTCTTAACTTCACCATAAAACTACTCTTAATCACAGAAAAAAAAAAAAAGGTTATAAATGTGTAGCATTTGCTGCTACAGTCACTTGCAGGACATCATCTGAAGAAAGTGGTGAAGAAAGCACACTCATGTACACCCACCAGCAGTCAGGTACAGACAACCACAGCTAGACTTACTCACTTCTAAGGACAGCGGGGTCTTGACTTGATTCCCCACTGAGTGCTGTAATGTAACCTGGCCTGTGCTGAAACCAGCACAAAGTGCAGTGAAAAAGCACACATCCTTGCCAGGTAGCTCCATGCTCCGCAGCAAGGGATGTGGTATTTTGCTAAGACAATTCACTTCATGAAAACTACATTTTTATCAATTTCTAAATCCTCACATTGAGAACGTATGAACAAGGGGAAAAAGAATGACTATCAGCATATGAGTAATTGAGCAGCACTCCTGAGGAGCTGCACAGTCACCTGGTGGGTGTCACTACAAAGGAAGGTAGCACAGGGATGACAACCTACAGCTTCAGTTATTCAGAAGCTTTTGACCCCGTCAAACTAAGTGGCACACAATGGACTGACTACAATTTTTGCCAATGCACAAAGAGGAACAAAACCGTCAAAGATGAAGCACTAGAAGAAAAGAATGTATCCATTTTATATGTGTAACTTACTGAAACTAATGACTGAAGAAAGATATAATATATATTTTAAACTTAACAAGATTTTTTGATTATGTCTGGAAACTAAATATAATTAATGCTAATGCTTTGGATGAAAAGTCCATATAAATTTATTTTCTTCTGTCAAAAATAAAACTTTTACTTTTGATTAAATGAACACATTTTTAGTTTAAAAATGATAAAAGAATCAATAACCACTTCAAGATCACTATTATCCAAATGGATAGTGAAAAAGACAAGCTGGTTGAGTATGTGTACCTGAACAACACTGATGTCCTGCCCTAGTAAAAAGTTCGATTGTTGTTCCAGAATTCACCCTACCGACGATGTCCAAGGTAGAGCTACAGTTTGAAGGACTGTCAATAGAGGCAAGGACTTCCTGAAACCAAATTCAGCCTAATAAAGTGACTTTGTGCTGATTTCTCTATTCTCTATCCCAGATTGGTAGGAGAACTGAACTCAAGAGTTGAGTTCCATCTAGATACCTGGGGCAAACCAGGGCACTACCCCAGCTGTTGAATGATGTGCAAGACATGACAATCATGCTTTGCATAATTGCAGGAAAAAAATAACATACCTTATTTACTATTGGCTTTTATCTGAAATAAGACATGATGGTAACCAGACCATTTGAGATGACAGATTTGAGTTCACATGATGCTCTACGGGGTGTTATCACATAACTTACCCCTCCCTGACCTTCTCTCCAGTTCCTACACATAAGGTTTTCCTGTTTTCTCCTGCACAATAAGTGCCCAGCTTTAGCATCTCAGCAAATAAACTGATGAAGACATGTAGAAAATTGGCATTGGCTCTCTAACTGCTTTTATACTACTGTGCTGGTGAATACAGATGCTGGTCCTTCCTCAATTCACAAGCTTGTAGAAATGCTTCAGGTTTTCTCTTTAAACCTGTTGTCCACATCCATTGTCCAACTCCACGTTCAAGTAAACTGAACTGCACTTTCAAAAATCTATGATCAGGAAGTTTGTTCAAAAGCTCTCTGAAAGAACAACAGAAGCAGTCACTGCTTTGCCCTGGGAGACAAGTTCTCCAAGAAGCACAAAACCAGACAAACAGAAACCAAGGAAAAGATTCCATAATTCTATCTTCAGGATAGGTAATGAACCAACAAGATGATAGTTTGGGGTTTTTTTTCTTTTCTTTTCTTTTTTTTTTTTTTTTGACAACTATTTTTTAACCATTAGAAAATCATTTTAAACAGTGAAACAGCAAAAATTTGTCCATCAATCCATCTATAAATGCTTTCATCAAACTAAGTCACAAAAAATAGCTGAGGTCTGCTGGGATGTCAGCCTCCAAACACTCCAGAATAGGCTCCACAGAATATGCAGCTACATTTATGGAACTGTCCACTTCTTTTATGATCAGTTTTGTTTATTTTAATTCTAGCAAAATAATCCACTGCCAAAATTCCTGGGACTCCTTCCTTCTTCCTAACTTCACGAATATCCTCTGAACCAGACAACAACATTCTCCTGCCCTGCAGTGGTATGACGGCAGATCTGTCTAGCAGAAATAAAAGACAAAGAAGGAGGGGGAAAAAAAGAGGTCTTTCTTAAATTAATACTTCTGCTTTCTGCTGTTCTCTAATACTTTTGGGGATGTATGAATACAACCAATCCTCTCAGATAACTTCCTTTTCACAGAATTCAGTATTACCCAAGTAAGCTGGGTTACTTTGAAATACTTCCACTCCCTTCACAGCTCTGCTACAAGACCCCTCACAGTAAGACGCATTCAAATAAGTAAAACATGACTTTTCCAAATGTTTTAATTATATAAAATGCTAACAATATTCTAAATACAGGAAACTGTTTCTTTAATGCTCTTTTCTGACAGTTCATCATAACTGCATCCATTTCAAAGGCTTCTGCTCCCCACACAGAATTAAATAGCTGCTACAAATGTCCTTTGAACAAGAGCTGCCATCAGTGGGATAGGAACACACGCAGCCTGAGGCCTGGTATCAAACAGTCCCCCAAAAGAAAGATTATGAAGGAACCAAGGACATCTAAAGAGAGAAATCTAGGCTGAGAACTATTTGAGGAATTATCTTGAGAGAGATTTCTTCCAGAAAATATTACAGACATGGTTTACACTATAAAGCATCTTCTACCACCATGGTCCAGGGTATACATGCATTCTAGTCTAGTTTCAGTCCCAACAGCCAAACCCTGACCTTCTGCAAGTAAGTAATAGCAATCCATTGAGTTACATGAGCCTTTGATTGACACTTCTCCCCTATGGTAGTCTGTGTAGGTGTCTGTCAGCACAAACAACTCTAATGTCAATGTAACAGTGCCATTGTTTCTGAAGCACTGGCTCTGCTGGCCAGATTTTCTACATCTGCTTCCCAAGGATTACATGACCATACATTCATAAGCTTCAAGATGTCACTGTGTCTTGGAAAGTGACCTTCTTTGCCTAGGTTACCAGCACAAGTGGATGCTGGTGTCCTAGATAAGAAAAGGGATCCTGCATTGTTTTCAGCCTGAGGGTAAAATAAAACAGTACAGAAGCCCAGCTGCCAGAAATCAGAAGGAATACAGAAATTCCTTTGGACATTTGAAAAAAGACATAAATTCTAACAGAAGATGCTCTTCACCACATGGGGAAAAAAGAGCTCTGAAGCTAGAAAACAAAGGAGATAAAAAAGAGACAGTGCTGCCCATGTGGATACTATGTAGAGCTTAATGACATTTTGAACAGGGACTCAGTACCACTCCAGGCATGCAGAAGATTCATGCAAGGCCCAGAGGAAGGTTCCCCAGTATGTCAACGAAGAGTTCATAGGAAAAAGAAATGCAGAAGATGCAGAGCCCATAAAGACCCAGGAGCTCTTTCAGGATGAACAAAACAATGGAGAAAAAACAGAAAAGGAAACCAGAGATTTACAATGTTCTGTACCACTAGCACTTAAATATAAAAGAAGAAAAAAACCATCATTCTGTATTACCTCAGTGTGTCATTCCCAATGTCCCATCACAATCTCCAAACACTTCTCTCCCTCATGTAAATGTCAGGGAACAAAGACACTCTATTTCAAGGTATCCAGTTTGTTTCTAGGGCATGTACGTGGTAAAAGAAGGTACACAGGGTGACAAATCATTAATCAATCACAACCTACAAGGAGAAGCATTCCAAAAACATTATGTCCCCAGCAAATCTGTCCCTGAAATCTAGTGGGTGGTGGTGGTTGCTGTATCTTGGTTTTGGTTTTGTTCTTTGTTTTTCTAAAGCAATGAAGCCAAACAAAAGAAAACACTTTATCAGAGGCTTCTAAGGTAGTCAAAAGTAAAATATGCTCACAAAGAAAGGAAACAAAAATGTACAAAGTTGATTTAAGTGTCATAAAGATATCAAAGTATATCTGGAAAGAATCCAGCAACTGAATACTTGGACTATGCCACACTGCAAACATACTAATAAGGACTCATCAAAAGTAGCGGTTCTACTCAAAAAATACACTTTTTGTTTTCAAGATCAAAAGTTCAAGTACAAAGGAAACCAATTGCATGCTGCACCTCACTTCAATAAACAGGTAGAAATTACTGGATGTTGTTAAAAACAAAACAGCACCAGCAGTTCTTCCCTGTAGGGACTGAGATTCATTTTAGCTTTTGTATACTACTGCACATTTATTTACATTTTCCTGGAGTAATTAATGTTTTGTTACCTCTTTTTTTTTTTTTTTTTTTTTTTTAAGTAAGGTTTGTCTTAACATGGCAAGGACGCAAAGCAAAGACTTTCCTCTTGTCCAGATGGCAGTAGAATAGGTGCTGGCCCAAACTGTTGTGCCATGCACATGCTCTAATGAGGAAAGGCATGTGCCACAATCAGTGTTGTATCTTCCTTTCTGTGCTGCTGTGCCCCAGCAGGTCACCTCTGTGAAGAAGTGAGTAGCACATGTGAATGTTAGTAGTTTTGATATGGCTTGCAACAACAGCAGCAATATTTGGGAAGTTAGCATCTGGCTCAGTTTTGTGTTATTTCTGTTGTCTATATCCTTTTATTTAGTGTCTCCAAACCGACTTGTGCCTGCTCAACTCTGTCATCTCTTTTTTTTTTTTGGTTTCATGAGGCAAAGATCAGTCTGTGCTCACAAGAGTTGCCATTGGGATGGTAATAGCACTGAAACCTCTTGCTTGGTCTTCCAACTTGTTGTCAGTAGCTGATAACTATGCTTACTCTGTATTTTCTGACACCAAACTAATTACCATTGTCCAAACCTAGGCAGGACAGCAAGCTGTATTTCCATCATCAAACCAGCTCTTGCAGGGTTCACTGCTGATTGCATTGCAGGGATAGGAAGAGCATGACACAATATTGCAGGAATCATATTCCCTCATGAAAAAGATCTGGAACAGCCAACTGTAGCTGCACTTTCCTACACCTGATACTGAATATTTAATGGACTCACAACTACTGCTTCACTGTAAGTAATTGATATGTAAATGCCTGTATCATCTGGTGACTCACTTACTGTCATCATCATGCATGCCTCAAATGATCTCATTCACAATGTAGCACCCTTGGCTGCTCTGGTAGTTGCTTTGAATGAAGGAACATAGAAGGACTGGTCACACATGCTCTAAAAGAAGTTCATTTTTCCAGAGAAGAAGCTTCCAAGAAGGAAGACGTGAAGAGACTGAAAGTCAGTTTGAGCAACACTGACTAGTAAAGAAGCTGGAGATAGTGACTGTGTGCTTAAACAAAATGCATAAAGGATAAGATGGGAAATTAAATTTTAGGGAGTTTGATCACCTACCATATCCTGAGCACATCTCTGCTGTAGCATGGCACAATGCTGTACGCCTGAAGGTAATGTTAAGACAGTAGAGTGCATGTATACTGCTACAGTTAGTTTCTCCCGCTACAAAATGTTGTGAGAAAGAGTTGCCTTACAAAAAGATTAAAAAGTGAAAGAAATATAGAAGCTAGAAGTTGTTCTCTATCAGAAATTTTTCTAGTGCAATATTTTAGTGCACAAATGAGTACTTGCAGGTGGCAGTCCTTGAACTTTGTATCCACACCGAATTAAAAATAAATAATGCAGGCTGTATCTTTTGAAATCCTACAAGAATAAACATGAGGTATCCAGTTATTAGGCATTGTGATGCAATATATAGCCTGAAGTAGCATAAAAAAATGCTTATTACAAGATAAAATAGTTTTAAAAGGTACATTACATGTTTGACTCCTACTGTTTTCAAAGTCTATTGATTTATTGAGACTACAAATCAAGACTTTAATATAGCATAATTTGTAGGGAATACTGTGACATATTTTACTGAGTGTGCTAAGATATCAAAATGCCAGTAACATATGAAGGTAAATCCTAGATTTGTAATGGCAGTTTCTAAAAACATTGTAATTGTGACTTGAGAGACTGCATAATCACAAAATTTAAAGTCATTGAGAAATAATTCTACATCACAGCATAACATTACCCAGTTATTTCATGTACAGAGAACCCACTGGCATTACCAGATTCCTGTTATAAACATGAACAGAAAAAAACAGCACCATATGAAACTGTAGTACAAATATTTGGCTCATTACTTCACAGTTCACGATAGTTTAATACTGGAAAATATGTTCCTTTTGTGTTTCACTAGCCTTGAGCATGTCAACTCTAAACAAAAAGGTATGGAAAACTGTTAGGTAAAAAAATGAAATTCAGTGATCTCAACAGTTTAGACTTATTTATACCAAATTCAGAACTGACAAGCAAATGCCAGTCATATATGTCACTTTGCACAAGTATGAATCAAAATATGTATACTTTGCAATTGTGTGAGTTGGCATGCATAAATCTTGTTGTGAGGAAAATTGGGGATTGTAAAATGAAGTATTAGAAGCGTGCTTCTCACCCTGCTGAAAGATGTCTAAATTATCAGCAGTAAAAGGTCTCTAAGCAGGAAACTGAACACTCTTTGACATGATACCGAATGCCTTTAAGGGCTAAACTCAGTGCTGTGATCCAGTGAGAATCTGGGAACCCTCAGATCACACTCCTCAAAGTAGTAAGATACAATACTTAGAATTGATGACAAGTTAGCACACAGAAAAGCTCCTATTGCCCCTAAAGGGATTGCTGCTTGCCTGAGGGCGCAGGCAAACCTAAATCCATATTTTGGGATATGAGCAGAAAATGCTTCTCTGACAGAATCAATAAGCAAAATCAAAATGTGCTTGTTCTGCAGCCTCTGAGGGATTCTGAATAAATCCACCCAGATCATAATGACAGAAAATAAGTAACATGTATCTCTCTAGTCTGCCACAGTTTTGTTCCAGATGGATGGAGGGAGGAAAGAGAGGAGGAGACTCTATTAATCATCATTCTCTATATAGCTTTAGTACCTATGCTATCTTCTTAGAGAGCTCGTTTCAGAGGGGCTTTCATGACAAAGATCTGTGGTATGAGAGAAGTTATGTAACAAAAATTAATCAAGACTAGGCAACCATACCCAAATCTGGATATTAATTATGTGTGTTAAAATAATTCTTCCCCAAACTCACCTGAAAATTTTAACTATTTCATCAGCTCAAACTGGCTTCCTAAAAGAAGTATTTCTGTACTGCTGGGTTGGAGACAACACATAATGGAGTGTAATGACTTAATTATGAAAGGATGGGCATCGGGGAACTGCCAAAGAATCATTCAGATGAAACTCCACAACTGAGAGTTTCAATGTGCACTTGCATCATTGTAGCCAGTATCTGTGTGTAAGCTGCCAACAAAAAGATGCAGCTCTGCTCAGGGTGAGCAGAACCACAAGGGAAGGAAATTCAATGCCTGGCCTCCAACACCACTGATAGGCAGTGCCACAATAATGCTGGGGGCCCATGACAGCAAACAACAACATGTGCATGGGGAATAAAGATAAAAAGCAGAAGGTGGTGTGGAATATTTCAAGTAGTAGATATGCTGAATCATTAATCTATTTTCTCCTCCCTTTTGTACTGCTGGATACATCGACAGACTAGATTTTGTCCTATATTACATCTATGAAATAGGAGAGAAAACAGTGTGGGCTTTAGTGCATAGCAGGTGTTAAAAGGGTCTCTACTCTGGACTAGGATGCCACAGCACATCCTAGGGAATCTCCCTTCTCACCCCTGGGATCCTGTCACACAGGTATTAGTCATCTGTGCAGGTGACCATTAAAGAAGAGCTCACAGGATTTTTTTTCATTTTGATGTGGGGGTTGGTTACGGCAGATTTCAGGGACTTGCTGGGTTTGCTTGACTGCCCATTACTTCAGGGCATGTCCTGCTCCTGACAGCGATGTTTACAATTGACTACAACTAGAAACAAGGCTACTTCTGTACCTCAACCTTTTTACTCATCATTTTGTCTTCAAGACTTCACTCATCCTTTTGGCACACCTGCTCCATCTAACTACTTCTATACAGAACATCATGTGAAGGGATTTAAGTTGTGAATTAATTATGCCGATATGAAGCTACCAGGGAAAATGCCAGTGCAGATTGCTCATTTGCCTCATGGGACAATATGTCAGAAAGAAAGTATCAACAACATGTCAGGCATGTCATGTTTCCAAAGCTTGACATAACACATTATAGCAATGAAAGATAATAAGCTTTAATACAATCACAAAGCAAAAGGCAAAATCACGTTGCTTTAAAGATAGGTTTATGTGAAAGCACAGCTACATTTGTGGGTAATGAGATACTCTCGTATTCTCTACTGATATCTCTTGCACATTTAAACATCTGCACAGAAGATGGAGATGTTTAGACAACTTTAAGTCTGTAAACATCACCTGTGATAAGCAGGAAAAGTGGAGGTTAGTGGTGACAATCTTAACTTCAGACTGTCTACTTTGGCCTAGATCTCAACAGAAAAGTCTATTTGAGGCTTTTTCAGTATGCAGAGAATAGCTGAAACAAGGACCATTTTTAACTTCTGGTTTAATTTTGTTCACTTGCCTACTTTGCCTCAGATTTTTGCCTGTAGTCTTCATTACTGGGTTTTGATAACAGCTTCAAGCCCACCACTTCCCAAACCTATGAAAAGAGCAGTACTTGAAGTTATTTCAAAGGTAAAAGAACTTTTCAACTGCCATTTAAGCAAACAGACATGTAACCATGTGATGCATATTAGGAAAAAGATGCATGTTGGACACCCCCCAGGCTCAGGGGCTAAAGAACAGGGCAACTATACATATACACATGTACATCCCTTTTCACCAGCATGAATAAAATGTTATCTGTTTTGCATTGACATCATTTGCATGAATTGCTAAGGAAAACACTTTTTAGTGACTGTTATTTTAAATTAAGAAATTGTCAGTTTTCGTTGTTCATAAAAGATCCAAATACGATTTCTTAAATCCACGTCACTTACCAGTGGCACATAAAACTGGAGTTTTTAAAAAAGTATCAAGACAAAATTAGAAACCTTAAAGAAGTACTAGAAAAGGAAGAAAAATGTATGAGAAAAGCACTTTATGCTTTCATATCTCAGAATCCTTATGGTCATGTTTTCCATTAACCTGTCTTGTAGTATGAAAATGATATAACCAGACATACGGGCTTAAACTGTGTGCACTGATCATCAGAGTTGGATGTAGGGGTGGTAAGGACCTTAGTATGGAGGGGACAGCTGAGAAATGTCAAGATTAAAACATGTCTGGGGGTTCTCAGACTCCAGGGATAGGATGAGACTCACAGTCCTCACAGCTGCCTGTAGTAAACATGCCTGCTGATACCCCTCAATCCCAAAATGCCAGCACGCCTGTTCTTCTACAGTGGCTGGTTTTATACTACCTACCACTGAACCACTGATGGTCCAGCTGAGGAAGCGTGAACATCAAACTGTGGTCCTCAAAAAGTGTTTTGTGAAAAGTGCCGCCACACCAGGCCCACTGCAGCCACCTCACTACCGTGGCTGGATTGCTGCTGCTCACCTTAGCTGTGCCAGTGTTTCACAGCAGTGTAGCACAGTCAACCACCACAGTAGTTTGACACACTAAGACTCAACAGAACTGTTATTTCTTACAACCAAAGGGTAAAAACACCAAGTAATAAACACAGTATAATGTTCCCTAGTGGCACACTGTAAAAAGATTTATTGATTTTTAGCAGTTGATTACATCTAGTGAAGCAAGCTGTGTTTTGACATGTACAATACTATATGGCACAGGAGATTTTAACTAAACACATGACAAAAACATACAATTGTATCAAGTTCTTGACAAAAATTGATTTGTTCTCCTCATTTGCATTGTTTGAAATTGTTACGGTTTTACACTTTATGGTTTACAGGAAAGTCATAAGACGTGGCTTCAGGACCAGGTTTGAACACATTGGAAAAGAGTACAGAAAATGTAAGCACAATTAAACATGAAACAGCAGCACAGGATACTGCGAGGGAATGATAAGTGTGACTCGGGGAAGGAACTTTCTGAGTCGGCCATGGCCCTGCTATAAGTTGATGTTTGGTACCATTTGCTCTGCCTGATCAATGACTAGGAGAGGCCAACTGGTTTAAGCTTTAGAAGTTAACTCTGCTCATAATAGCCACAACACTGTTAAGTGCATATTACTAAGTAAACAGAATTTTAATTCACAAAATTGTAGCTTAACTGATGACTGGGAAAATGCATTTTTTCTGATTGACATATTTCTGTTCACATTCATTCCTTTCCCAAATATACAGTAGGCTTAATTCTGTGAGCAAGGAGATGAACTCAGGCTTATCCACATCCAGGTTTAGGTACAGACCTGAATACCTGACTCAGTTAAGTCCTAAGGATGACCACTAGAATACAGATTTGGTGACTAAATATATCCTGCTGCTGAATCCAGCTACCTGAGGCAGCATGTCTCCCTAGGAGCTATGAAGAAGAATGTTTAAAATAGATTAGAAATACTTATTATGCACAAAAGAGAGCTTGTGAAACAACTCCAGAATACAATAGTGCTGTGAAGTCTCAGCATATCAGATCCCCTACCAAACACAGTTCTCTTTAATGCTTTTCTTGATAAAATGATTAATGGATATTTAAGACTTTTTTACAAGGTATTTATAAACTAAAATGTGAAATTTTACATGCAAGATCCTAAATATTATTTTTTAGTTAATTTCAACATTTGTGCCCAGAATTCCTAAAAATTGCTTATACATTATAAACTTTACTACACCACAGAGATCTGCACACCATTAAGTTAATAGAGATTCTGCCTTGTTTACTCATTGAAGGTGTTGCATGTGGAATCAGAACTATGGCAAAGATGTTATTGTTATTGTATTGATGAGCCCTACACAGAAGAATACACAGGAAACTTCACTGTAGCTACGACCAAAACTACGTGAACTATTAGGAAACATACTGGTGCAACCATTCTTAGCTTCATCTAATTCTTATTTTAAAAATACAACTGTTTTTAATGGTATATTAAACCTGGAAAGTAAGGCTGGGCTAGAGTTATATTTTAAATGGAATAGAGAAGAAGCAAAAAACATAAGAGAAACTGTATCTGTTCTAGTCTGACAGGGCGTAGATTAAGATCAGATAGGAAGTCAAAGGCACGAACTGTAAAAGCACACAGGCTGAGACATCTGGAGGCCAAGTGCCATGATGTCAGCAGTATTACAAAGTACTTAAATTTGGATCAACTTTGACCACATGAATGAGAACCAACCTCCTTTCTCCTCCAGCCTAAAACCATCTCCCAGATGAATTCCTTTTGTAGTCTGTTCACAAGGAGTAATGCATTATTTTGGCCAAACTGAATTGTTGGACAAAGCTTGTACATCTGTGCAATATAGAAGACCAGAGGTCAACCTCCAGCACAGTACCAGGGCCCCCTTCTCCATCAGCTCCAGTGTGCCAGCTCTGTAATCTGGAGTCTCACAAGGTCTGGAGTCTCAAACTGGAAGGATAATATTTACAGTACTTGATAAAAGATGAAGGTGGTAATACCACTTCAAGAACTGACCCATTCATGTTTGCAAAGCACACTAGAGAAGGAAAGTATTACTTTAGTTTTGAATTCTGAAAGATACCTAGTTCACTAAAAGCCATAGTTGATGACAAAAGCAGATTCTTTGAAAACCTACAAATACATAGATTTATAGAGTTCTGAAAAACAAGCCAAATGGAAAGAAATGCTTTGTACATGTGGGGTTTTTTTTTCATTTTAGAAGAAGTGTTTCTTCATGCTGTTTCAAATCCTCAAATTTACTAGTTTGTAAAATAAACAAACCATTACAAATGGAATTTGATTTAAATGTTAGTAACGCACTGGATGGATGCTTTTCAAGAACAGAAGCAAACACTGAAACTGTCTCCTATATGGTCAGAAGTCTAAAAGATCCTATCTGCCAGTCTATTAAAGCAAAATCTGAACCATCACAGAGTCCGCAAAACCAAAAGCTAAAACTTTATCAAAATAGCCTGTCTTCCTTCTGAAAAGGCTATTCATTATTCATTTCAGTGAAAATTCGAGAGAAAAAATTAAAAGAAAAAGCTTACCTAAACTTAATATATGTGAAGACAGGAAATTTAAATCAAAAGCCAAGGTGAGGTATGAATACAACGCAAAATGATTGAGTTCAGTGTCCTCAAATACACAAAGTAATTCAGGGCATCAATTTTACACCTATGTTAAGTACTAAAGTATGTAAAATTTGTTATGTCGCTACTGTCTAATAAACTCTTACTGAAATGCCACTTTTTATCTGTTTTTTTTTTTTATCTGTTTTTATCTGTTGCTTTAAGCTTGATTTAAATCCGTTCTGTCTGAAACATTAAATCATTAATAGAAACATATCCTTGAAAACACAGATGCATCCTTGATTGGTGTTGAAAAGAAATGTAATCTGGGAAAGAATAAGAACTATCTGTACTTACTATACATCCCCTTACATATCATTGCACTATATCCTATATCTCAGTTTTGTAAGCAACATACACATCAGCTGTTCAACTCAAGCACAACAAATCATTTTTATAGCATCGATTTGAAAATTTTGCTCACTGAATGGCATTGCTTCAGCCATTTGAAATGAATTTGATCACTGCCAGTAATAACGGTTTACTTCACCAACACAGCACCGTCATGACACTGCAAGCAAATCAGAAAGCCCTTCTAGATTCTATAAGATAAATATACCCTTTTATAAGAAAGTATTCCTGAGTCCCCCAAAGTTAGTTGCATCTGAAAATCCCAAACCGAGAGTCAGAAAGACTTTTGCTTATCCAAAGGACCCACTGTGGTACATTGATTTCTCTATGTACAAAAAGCAAAAATTGATTTTTCGTATATACAAAAGACAAACATTGATTTTTATTAGTTCCATAATAATAACTGTGTTGTTGCTTGTTCTGTGAGCTAATGACTTCCCTTCTTTTTTTCCTTAAATCACATTGGAACATACTGTTATCTATGTTACACACACTTACTGTTACTGTGTTTGCTTACAATTGCATTTGACAGTTTAAGATAGAATATTTC
>JANHGN010010016.1:67474-79956 GCA_024605025.1 Megaceryle maxima | reverse complement strand
AGAATATTTCACACTAATAAAAAATAATATATTTTAGGATTATATATTTTACTGCTATATTATATATTTTACTATGGAAAACAAACCAAACCAAAACAATACAAAAAACCACAAAGTTCCACCTCAATTCTTCTATCCATGTTTCATGGTTTTAGCCAAAAATCTGTGTAAGAATTATATGAATCAGTGATTAAGAACTGAATAAATCTCAACCATGCATATTTTACATGTGTCTAGTCTCCTTTATGGTCTGATTTTTAATAAGCAGATCTAGTTAAAAATAAATAAATCACAGCTACTGTCAATGCTACTTCTCAGTCACAAATTGAGCTAAAACTGTAACACTGTTAGAACTGAACTACTGTGTTTCAGCTGCATGACCATACATACAAAACCAGGTATGTCACTCTTAAAATTGTTCTAATTAAAACACACACACAACATTTGACAATACTAGTAAAATTTCCTAAAGTTAGTGCAGAGGGCTATAAGTATCTGACATGCTTCATCTATCTTAAGGTAGCACCATCAGGCCTGGAAGTAGTATAATAGAATTGCTTCAGCTGGAAAAGACCTTTCAGATCATCAAGTCCAACCATTAACTTAACACTGCCAATCCCACCACTAAACCATGTCCCTAAGCACCTCATCTACATGTCTTTTAAATACCTCCAAGAATGGTGACTCAACCACTTCCCTGGGCAGCCTGTTCAGGGCTTAACAAGCCTTTCAGTGAAGAATTTTTTCCTAATGTCCAACCTAAACCTCCCCTGAAGCAACTTGAGGCCATTTGCTCTTATCCTATCATCTTTTACTTGGGAGAGGAGACTGATCCCTACCTCACTACAACCTCCTTTCAGGTAGTTGTATGATGCAACACAGTCTCCCCTCACCCTCCTTTTCTCCAGGCTAAAAAATCCCAGTTTCCTCAGCTGCTTTTCATAACACTTGTTCTCTAGATCCTTCACCAGCTTTGTTAGCCTTTTTGGACATGCTACAGCACCATAGTGTCTTTCTGATAGTGAGGTGCTCAAATCTGAGCAAAGTATTGAAGGTGCAGCCTCACCCATACGAAGTGAGGCCTCCAAAGAAGGAGTAAAAGGCATAATGAGCTGGTCGCAGCCATTGGTGGCTGTAGACAGCAGGGACTTGCGGACCCATCCTCTCAGAAACAGGCTTTGCAACAGAAAACCTCACATTAGTGACTACAAGGTCTACCTTGGCAACCCCTGCCTAGGAAGAAACCATGGTGCTCCCCCAGAGCTCCCACACAGCTACCTCACAGGACAGTGCATCAGCAGCAGTAACCTGTCTGCACATCACCCTGTGTCTCCTTTCTTGCATTACCTTCCTGGCTCACAGTTTCAGCAAAATAAATGCTCTGCAGAAGTGAACACAGCTTCTTTGCAGGCTGATTACATTTACCCCTGTGCCCACAGCTAGGCCCCCGCACGACAACTCTGTTTTGTGAAGATAATGAGTATTGGCAGATCCTAATAAGAGGCAGAAAGCTCCCAGGTGTCCAGACCTGTCTCCTGGGATGGCTCTGACCAGGAACGATGCCAGGTTTAGAAAGCTCAGGAAACAGCCGAGATGGCATCACCTTGACACAGGCACTCTTAAATTATACACACCAATACAGCTCTTGTCTAATTACTGTAAATAAATAAATAACAGCAGTGATATTTCCTCCCAAGACCAAAAAATCACAGGCAGCTGTTATTCAGTTGAGAAACTGAATTTTTAAAAAGCCACATCTTGAAGCTACAATTTAAGTCTTCATATTGCATTCTCTACCTATGAAATATGATAAATATCTTTGCACCATCAAGGAGTAATATGTAGCACGATGACAGCTGCTGGCTGTTACGAAAGATTTATCACCATGAATCATGTGGAATACTGTTGTTTCTAACAATACCAAGTATATGATTTGGGGGAACATAAGAATAGGAAAAAAATACGCTCTTTGACACAAGCCAAAGGGATCTCTCTGTACCCAGGTACAGAGTACGGTGAGGGTACTCTGTACCCAGATGTACCTCTCTGTATCCAGAGAGGTACAGCAAATTTAGATGCAGCCTCCAAAAGCCTTTAAATACTGCCTTTGCTCTACCTGCTTCACCCTGTGGAGTGTAGCAACAGCTCAGCACACAGTCAAATTGTACCATCATAAACCCAACTGCAAGCCCATTGAATATAAGGCTCCACAGAGAAGAGCTACGTTGGAACAAAGTCCTTCTAGCCTTGTAACACAGGACAGTGGCCAAAACCAGTTTCATATAGAAAGAGCAAAAAAAAACCCCAACAACAACACAGAAAGCATATAGCATATGGAGAATCAGAATTACTACTTTCTTTAAAAAAGGGAAAATACCCCAACCCCAAACGTCTAAGTCATATTCAGGGCCATTCCTAGCATGCTGGTGGCCTATATATAAAATGAAAGCTGCTTAAGCATACTACATCTCTTCCTGTCTTATAAGAGGTATGGCATAGCAAAAACATCTGCATGTAGTAGAAGGGAGATGGAGAAGTATGAATGCAGATCTCTTCCAATGGAGATGATTAATGTTCAAACATGAACACATCTCTTAACATGTGTCTTAGAAGATACACAGAATCACAGAATTGTCACAGTTCAAAAAGATCTCTAAGATCATCATGTCCAACCATGGACATCACCTGAAAAAATCCCAAAACCAAACAAAACCACCTCCCCATCCCAACTGAGCATTGCCCTAAAGTGTCTCATCTACACATTTTTTTGAACACCTGCAGGGACGGTAACTCCAACGCCTCCCTGTGCACACTGTTCCAGCGCCTGACTACTCTTTCAGTAAATAAATTCTTTCTAGTATCTATCTAAACCTCCTCTGGTGTGACTTCAGGCTATTTCCTCTAGTTCTTTTGTTATTCACTTGAGGGAAGAGGCTGCACCCACCTCTCTACAGCCTCCTTTCAGGTAGTTGTGGAGAGCGATAAGGTCTCCCCTCAGCATCCTCTTCTCCAAACTAAACAATCCTGATTCCCTCAGCCTCTCCTCATATGACTTCTTCTCCAGACCCCTCACCAGCTTGGTTGCCCTGCTCTGAACTCACTCCAGAAACTTAATGCCTCTCTTGTGGTGAAAGGCCCAGAACTGAACACAGTATTCAAGGTGCAGCCTCACCAGTGCCGAGCACAGAGGCATGATCCCCATACTGGGCACCATGTTTATTTGTGAATTGTATAAACTAGATTAGTTCTGGATTAAGGATATGGTGATACTATAATTAGGTTTTGGACTTTTAATTGGGGAATTTTCACATTTTCAATTAAACATTTAAATCAATTTGCTATACATCAATGGAGAAGGAGTTTTGGGAATTTAGCATGCTGAACTTACACATAGACAGCAGCAATCTCTATATAATTTGTTTCTATCTTGATGAATCCAACTACAATATAGCATTCTGCCAAAAAAAGAAATCTTCAAAACATTTAGCTATTGTTGTACTATATGACCCAATTAAAACTGTATGTTTATCACTTAATAGACCAAACATGCAGTCCTCATGAACTGACTTTACAAGCCAATCAAGAAAGCAGTGCCACCGTTGACACTGAGTTATTTTGTGTGCCAAGAAACAAACTATCATATAAGGAGAATTTGTATTCTAAATAAAAACAAAAATTACATTAGGTGCACCTCTCAATGAAAGACTTACTTACAGTGTAGTAAGAACTGCCTGCCCTAGGAGACTTTGTTCAAATTTAGCATATTTCAAAGAGAGTTTGATGACCTGGATGATAGCCTTTTACTAATTCAGCTTATTTATATCTTCTAATCTACGTCTGTATCAGAGAACAGTCAGGTCAGTAGTCATTTTGCACCCCAAAAATGAGGGGGTATAGAACTTCCTTAAGCAAACCAAATCAAGGTAACATGGTGCTCTATAATTAAGTTGCGGGAAAGCCATCATGCTCATTTATATACTCTTTCAGTTGTTATGTTTTGGACCTGATCCACAAAAACTACTGAACAATATGCTTGTATTTTGAAGGAAGTAAGGTTAGATAGGTGTCTTCATTATCAGTATCAATCACCTTATTGAATCCAAGGAGGCTGCAGACTCATCTCTGCAATGATAGCAGTTACATGTCATGCCAATACCGATAAAATTTTACCTCCTCAGTCTTTTCAGTCTACATCCTACTAAAGCTATCTAAAAAATTTTGATATATCATATCAGAATAATGGATTACCTCAAATACTTCCCGATCCACTTGTAGTAACTGGAGAAAATTAACAGATTGGTGCAGTAGGTTTATGTGGCTACAAAACTTTTGACTGAACATAAACTTCTGCTATCCATCTTTTACTGCATACATCCAGAATTCAGGTAGCTCCTTGACATAATATTTGGCTCTGAAACATTTTGGCCAGCTTAAAAAAAAAAGGTCAAACACTCAAATTTTTAATTTTTGTGTGGTGAAGGCTTTTTAAGTCTTGATGTCATAACTGTTGGAGTGCTTTCTAATCTCTGTAATATTTCTGAAGTACACTTTACTTTTGCAGCAAGCTGAAAGGTTGTGCCCTACTGCACATGCATGTCATATTAAACTGCCTTGAAGAAGAATTTATAGGCAATAAAACTATTTCTACATTTTGCTGGAAAGTAAAAGGGGAATAAAAATGTGGGCCACACTACAAGCTTGAACTGAAGCTTCTTATGATGGTACATTTTAGAATGCAATAAAAAGTGACATTAAATTTTACAGAATAAGTTCCTGAAAGAATATAAACTTCAGTTATTACTCTTACATAGCATGGTAATAGAACCTCCTGGAACTAAGCTTAATTATAATTTTTGAAGAAGTGGCCAAATGAAAGGTATGCAGCATTTAAATTTCATCCACAACTTAATTGAAATATTTTTCTACTCTTAACACACCTTTTCAAAATTGTTTTCCTGTGGTTTCCTAACTTTTCTCCCCTCTCAACAGCATGAAATAATGTATTATTAATCAGATTATTGTGCCATTTCTGAATTGTCATCTGGTCATGCCATTCCCCTCCTGAACATTATTTTCTCCTTGCAGTGAAAAGCAACTCAAACTAAAATGCACACAGCACCACATAGAACAAAGCTACTGAAAATCTTGAAGAAAACATGAACTGTCTCTAAACACAGAAGGATAAATATAACTGCATTCTTAAACAACTTGCTAAACTAATTAAGAGTTGTTATTATTATTGTCTCTCACTTTATAAAAATATCACCTTTCAAGAATATATCAAAGTTGCTCAGACCTTACAATGAAAATAATGCCAGGAAAACTGACATTTAAATCACACTAATAAATGCAATTTTTTTCAAACATTACTAGGTCAGCTACTTGTGAATACTGTTACATGGTATGTCATGTTCTTTGACAACATCACTACACCAGAAAACAGGCAATTGTTTCAATGCTCTGTTTAATGAAAAAGGGAGTGAAGAGTTTTCAAAAGTATTCACTCTTATCTGGGTTTTGCTCCAGCTGAATTCAGTGTGTATTATGCCAAAATGAACATACTTATGCTTCAGCCATTGGAGCTACTGAAGGAGGTTAAGTGCTACCTACATTTTAGCTATTAAACTGTGCTGCTGTTCCATAAGATCTAAGCTAGGGACAGAGGCAAAACATTACTTCTTATTTGAGCTCTGTTGGAGATCAAACAGAGACCACTGCATGCATTGTTTGCTGAAAAATAATTTAAACTAAGATTATTTTTTTAAATTTTGTTCCCTCAAAGATAAAAATGAAGGTATAGACTTCAGTATAACAAAGGACAGTACTGAAGACCAGTGCATTCAATCTCAAATTTAAAACATTAAAGAGTAAAGATTTTTCTATGCTGATTTTTAGCTTTGCACACTCAAATTAAAATGAACCTACTACAACACTAAGTAGCAAAACAGCCATCAGGAACTACTGAAAAAAGCAAAACAAAAAAAAAAGGAAGTGGACAAAATATTGATGTAGGGATTTTCTTTCTCTGTGCTGCTAACTGGATTTAATGTCTACTTTGAATCACTCCTAGTTCCCTTTCTATATTATTATGTTTCTGTGTTACCATTCAAAATAAATCTCTAGCTGTATTTTGTAAGGAAGGATTGTGGTAAGAAATTTGAGGGTTGATATTAGGGCTGTAACTCACTGTGATCTCCAGAGCACTTGGTTTTGTTTCCTGATTGTCACTGAATTCAACAGCTTCCCTGTCATGTAAGAAATGACTCCTTTTTACAAGGAGTCTATATATATATATTATATATGTTAAAACTATACCGTATGATATGATGACAGCTACCGATTACAGTGACTGATTTTTTTTCCTTGAAGTAACATCACACAAATCAAGCAACTACACCTTACTATCTTAGAGCAAATTTAGCCTCCTAGACACTCAGATTGCACTGTATTCCTTAAAGTTGGTATAAAATTCAGATGATGTAGATTTTAATTCACAGCTTTCAGAATTCAGGAAAAACAATTACTACTTATATCCCACTGATTAATATAAAACTTTGTTACATGTTCAATGTGAAGAACACATGCAGCAGAGGGTGTATGCAATGACTTATAGGAAGACAGCCTTACCTCCACAATAAACAATAACAACATCGCCATGTACCTTCTTTTTTTGATAATTGCTGTGGGGACATGGTAAATATTCTCTCAAGGGAGATTAGATGCAGTGCTGTGCTTGCTCTAACAATTAGCTATGATTCTTTCAGTACAGAGCAGAAATTTCCAAATGGAATAAAGCAAGCTGATCGTATGTAGGGCACAGTTATGAAAACTTAGGCAGACGAGATGAAAGAAAACCAGAACAGTATCTGGGCTTGAGATGACAATAGGGACACTAAATTTAGGACACACCAATTGGGGGAGAGAAGGATGGAAGGAGGGAAAGAGATAAGTCTTGCAGACTACGTAGCCAAAAGGAGTACAACAGGGGGTTGCATTACTTTTTGGAACATGAGTTAACTTTCCTTTCTCATAGACCAGTCCACCATTAGCCCACATGTAAAGAAGATTGTATTGTACACAAAATTGACAATGATCTGCTATTACCTGGTACAAGCCAGTGCTATGTAATTATAGCATTAGTTCTTTAGATACAAACACAAACAATTTTTCTCTGAAACCTTTGTCTAGTGAGGCACACACATGGAATGGAGCAGCCTCAGAAATCATTTCAGCTTCTGAAGCATCTGCAGTTACTAAATTCACTGGTATCTTTTAAGCCACATAGAACAAATGTGACATCTGTGGGAAACTCACAAGCAAAACCAAATTTCCATGGCACTGCAAGTTGCTGGCCCTGGAAAAATTTTCCTTGCTTAAAAAATAGGCAATTCTCAGTTTCACTCTTCTCAGTCTGAATTCCACAGAGCTTTCACAGTCTGCACTTAATCAGGCTGAATTTACTGTAAAGTAAGCAATCAAAGCATAATTTTAGATTGTTATTTTTTTTTACATTTATAAGTGGAAAGTATCCAAGGGACTCCAAAATAATAATTCAGAAACTACATAAATGATACTGAACTAGTTTGAACATGTAAGCCACCCAAAGAAAACTTCTCTGGAATATACACCAAATACCGACTGAAATTCATCAGGCTTGTGAAATTAGATGTAACAGTCACAACTGTACAGCTTTTAGTAGAAATAAAGGCAGATTCTTACTACTTTTTCATATTCAGGCTGTTACCATTCCTAAATGACAATACACTACATACATTTAGACTTAACTATGTTTACCAGAAAGAAAGGAACTTAAAACCTTTTAATTATTACCAGACTTGCTGAAATGGGCAGGCTGCTATTTCTTTTTCAATTCTGACAGCCTGATTAAGTGTTGCAGTCCAAATGACAATATATCCGATATAAAGAAGACTGCAGTTAATTATTATTTGTTTGCATTATCCCTCAATTGCCAAGTCATAGACTATGTAAATGAGAGAAATCATGCAAGTGTTGGGACTAAAAAATGGGGTTTGGTTAGAAAGGTTATAGACCCTGCTGAAGTTGCTTGCTCTGAATAAGAAGCAAGGCTCTCTAGATCACGCTGACAAGAGTTTGTCTTATTCATAGTTAGAAACCTCCAGTGAGATGATTCATAAGGTTTTAGCATTTCCCAGTACCTTATGTAGTTAAAGATTTTTTTCCTGACATTGTCTTCACTGACAATTAAATTAATTACCTCTTGTCCTATCCTAGATGAATATAAAAATAATTGATTGCTTTCCTTGCTTGTCTAGAGTACAGATTAATGTAATCCAGTTCCCTCAACATCAAGATCCTACTAAACTCAAGATACAGCATATGCAAATCTTTCTCCTAGTGGTAACTAGGTGAGCTACACTATCAGAGAGCAATCAAACTGATTTCACACAGCAACTTCCTGATAAATCTGAATGGACTGCTTCTTACTATATTTGTGTATTTATAAAATGAATATTTTAAAATATGTTAATCTCTGATATATCTCAAAAGATTATGCTTTATAGATTCTACCTCATTCTCCCACTCCATTCCATCCCTCAAACCTAGATACAATGTTTGCCTTGCTTTGTGTTTTTGCATCTGACCTTATCCCGTACAGCTTCTGAGTTCCTTTAGTACATTCAGAGATCAGTCATAGCAGGCACTTCTGATCAAATACATCTAACTAGCTTAAAAATCCTCTATCTCTGAGTGAATCTTGACTCACTCTCCAGTGGGTCCAATTAGGTTCAGACTAGTTCTGGACCACTTTGGCCTTCTCAGTGCTCCACAGTGCTCCTTGTCTTGTTAAAGATGGTCCTATAGACTTGTTTTTCCTTTTCTTACTTTTGTTATGTTTATTCAGGTGCTTCTTGCCACCTTTTATGTTTCTCACTGTAATGTTTAGAGCTTTATCTTTTCCAAATTACATGCTTCAGTTATTCCTCCATACCCGTCCTTAGTCCCACATCCTTGTTTTCATTGATTCTACAATTTGTAGCACTAATAGTCAAAGCAGTTTCCTATTTTCTTTAGTTTTATGATAGTTTGGCTGTTTTTTCCTCAATCTTGTCTTTCAGCCCATGTTTTCACTCGATCTTTTGTGATAACCTTTCCCTGAAAGGAGCCTCCAAACTTAGGTTTTCCCTAACTCCATCAACATACAATTCGAATTTATGGACTGAAAGAATAAGCCTGAAAGATTTTACTGTAACTGTTACTCCCTCCTAAAAAAATCATCTATAATGTTTGAAAACACTTGTTTGTATTTAATATATTATTTCTATCCTGTAAATAACCACACTTTTAGATGAGAAACATACAATGTAGCTAATACATCTTTGTTAACAAGTATTTGTGATGAAAAATATAAAAGAAAAAAATCCCGTTCTTTGGAATTTTCATGTCTTGCCCTGTGGCATAATTAAAAAGTACTAAAGTTGTGAGCAGCAAAAGTAGGGAGGTGATTGTCCCCCTGTACTCAGCACTTGTGAGGACTCACTTTGAATACTGTGTCCAGTTCTGGGCACCTCAGTACAAGAGAGATATTGAGGTGCTGGAGCGGGTGCAGAGGAGGGCAATGAAGCTGGTCAAGGGACTGGAAAATAGATCATATGAAGACCATTTGAAGGAGCTGGGTCTGTTTAGTTTGAGGAAGAGGAGGCTGAGGGGAGACCTCATCGCTCTCTACAATTACCTGAAAGGACATTGTACAGAGGTTGGTGCTGGTGTCTTCTCTCGGGTAATTAGTGACAGAACCAGAGGGAATGGCTTCAAGCTGAAACAAGGTTTAGACTGGACATCAGGAAAAAATTCTTCACGTAAAGAGTGGTGAGATATTGGAATAGGCTGCCCAGGGAGGTAGGTGGTTGAGTTGCCATCCCTGGATGTGTTTAAGCATTGCTTAGGTGTAGTGTTGGGGGATATGGTCTAGGGGAGAACTTGTAGAGTAGGATTAATGGTTGGACACAATGATCCCAAGGGTCTTTTACAACCTAAATGATTCTGTGATTCCTTATTAGTGGGGGTCATGTTAAAATGGAAGTACTAACAGAAATGAACCCAAGCTTTATGCCACCAGAAATTCTTAAAATAGTAGAATATTTTTTTAATTTTCTGAATCAGACCTTCCAACACCATGAATACATCAGGTAACTTTTTTTCCTAAGGATTTACCTTAAGAAAATACTTTCATCAATTTCCTTTCTATATAAAAGAAGGTTAAGCTGCAAGCAGACTTAAGAAAGAAATACAACGGAAAAGAGGTTTCTTCAAAACTAATTATTTATAGCTATATTAATCTTTAATAATTACTTATATAATGAATAACTTTTAATTAATGCAAGAGAATTATTGGTGAAGGACATAAGGTAAGTTATACACAAGGTTTCAAGATAAAAGGCACTTTATAATCAAATTAGTAGAATTAACAGCAGACAGGAAACAAGTATGACTAATGTAAATATTCTGTCAATGTATCACTTAGTTCTTAGCTATGGACCAATGAAAGACCAAATCCCACATTTTCCTATGTAAAAAACCCCACCTAAACAGTAAAACAAAATCACAAAAACATTCATTTCAAAACCCCTCATCAATAAAAAGTCCTCCAAAAATGTATTCTCCTTTTGCTACTGGAGAAGTAACAAAGCCTTCTGAATGTAAGAAGTCATAGTAACAGTATGTAAAGTGTAAGACAGAAACAAAGGAAAAGCTTCGCCACATGTTAATAAGGCTTCTGTCTGTGCTATAGAAAGCATTCAAGTTTACATAATAAACCGCTACACTGTAGTTCAAAGTCACAAATTACTCAACAGGAACGAGTATGATATGTATTTATTCAAAGGTTTTCACATCATTTACCTTCAGTAACAGATTTGATTCAGTATTCTTTTGCTCATGAGGGTCTTTCTCATTTCAAAACAATCTCTGCAGCAATTTCTATTTTGTATATATGGGGTTTCAGGTGCACTTGTCTGCTTCCTACCTCCTCCTGGTAATTGTCCTGTTGAGCCACTCAGAGATAGGCATTAGAAAACTGCATTCACATTACCATCTTGCATTTCCAAGTTAACAGGCTTTTTTTTAAACAGTATTTCTTTTAGCTGTCATCGTACTATGCACTACTGGATAGGTGGTACAGTGTATCCTAATGCATTCCCTTTGAAAAGTCTTTTTCTTGTCCCTGATAACTGGTGCAAAGGTCTTCCTTTGGACAGCAATACAAATGATTATACACAAAAAAAATGAAAAGGTGAAAAATGTATCAAAATACCTTTGCTTAAGAGTTTTCTAACTCCACGTATATACATTTAGCTAATTCTATTACCAAAGGATGCCTTTATCTTTGGCTCTGCTATTCTTAGGGTTATACAGAGTGAAAAGTATAGCCACCCTTCGTGTACCCTTCATATCTTTCAGGAAAGGAAGAGGTTGACTTAATGAACAAAACCAGAAAATTGGATGCTAAAATCTGTTACATGTGCAATTTTCTTAGAAAATCGCTTGTAGCTGGGTTTTGCATAAGTTACTTGCATAATACTCACTGATTTTGACCCCCTCAGGCATCCTGTTTGCAGCCTAATACTCCACTGCACTAAGCACCTGTAATTTTAACTGCTGTAATACTGCAGGATGGACTCATCCCTATGTTTTCTTCACAATAAAGGGCTTTTAATTAGGCCCTAGTGATGACATTTTCTGACAGATCTACATGTGATCCTTCTGTTTCCATGACCTTTTTAGCAAATTGTTAAGCAAGGTAGAGATGAAAAAATAAAACACACTTGCAACCCAGGTCCTGTACTCCTCTTTGCTCCTCTATACTCCTATATTTTTTGGCAAAAGGCAAGAATTTGCTTTGAATTTCTCAATACTAGCATGACTAGTGGGCCACTTTTAGGACAAATGTTCATCCTGCCTTCTAGACCACTAACTTTCAACATGCACTTCACAAAATATCTGAAGCTAGTCGCCAAGTACTAGGGGGGTAATTTGAAGAGCTAACAGATGCAAAATATATTTTCATGTATTGCATTCCTTGGCATGAAGCCTTTGAAAATACAGAAACAGTAAAAACGATGCAAACAAATTATACAGCAATTCAATCAAATAATGTTGAGAAGCATCCCTGAAGCCCAAACTAAATGTAATCATATGATACACACTTTACATTGTGAGCTACACTAAAGCATTCAAAGAGCAGTATTAACATCCTCAGAGCCAGAAGTTATGACAAATGAGAAGACAGGTCTCTGGGAACATCACACTAACAGCTAGCTTTATTTGTCAGCATCTTAAAAAAACCAGTAGCTTAACACTAAGGTAATGTTTTAATGTCACATTAACTTTATTGTACAATATGGAGATTAAGGCATTTTAATATAGAGAAATAGAAAAAAAAAAAAGAGTACCTTCTGTTTCAACACTAAGATCTTTCATGACTACAGTATTATTATTATATT
>JANHGN010010016.1:21720-67374 GCA_024605025.1 Megaceryle maxima | reverse complement strand
TACAGTATTTTTAAGACAAGAGAAACTAGTAAGTAAAAAGAAAGAATTTTGTCCAATTTTATTGGACACTTCACAACTGGACATACATCACTTCAGAAGTGATATAATTTAATTGAGAGGGCTGTGTAGAAAAACAGCTATTTTTTGAAGTGATATTTAAATTTCAAATCACCTATGATGCTATTAAAAAGTAGGGTCCCAACCTAATAACAGCATTAACAGGATTGTGGCCTGGAGTGCTTATTACTTCACTGAATTTCACTTAATTGTTACCCATAAAACATGGAATTTATCTTTTTAAACTCTAAGCTTTTGAAATAATTATAGTTGTTCAATTTGTATTCTTCGGCTGACATCTGAAATTATTATTTATGTTCAATCTGTTCAATATTACTTTTCTTTTATTGTTCTCTACTGCAGAAGTTAAACCTAGAAGACAATACAGTCATATTTAGCAAAACTTTCCCAAGAAGTAGTAAAACATACTAAAAGTTGTAGCTTGATTCCTGGTACTAATGGTTTTTCTCACTCTATAGCACAGCTAGGAGATCCATGGTCAGGACCAAATGAGCCAGATCAGGTTGTGAAAGTAATGTTTTATCTATGGAGTGATAAAATTCCCCTGGGAAAAATGACATTTTAGCAGCAGTATTTAGGTAATCCAGTTAGCTAACAAAACAGGCTTGAGGTAAGAAACAGTCACTAGAAATAGAAAAAAGAAGAGAAGCAAAACTGCTTATTTCAGACAGCTACTTTGGACATGAGGTTTTAGCCCATGGCAAACAAACTGTATGAAGAAACAATACTTGTTGTTCTCACTGTGTGTCACTGCCACTGTGTTCATCACTTTGTTAAAGCGATAAAATGACAAGGCTTTTACAAAAGCTACTTAAAAGACATTTCTGGAGACAGCATGTGGATGAACAAATGTATTTTGCCATGGTTCAGTGGCAGAAATTAGGATATTCCACACCAAAAATCTACATACAGGTTTGCTGCAAAAAGAATTTAAAAGTTTTGTTCAATTCATTCTACCATGAAGTTATCTCAAGTTATTTGAATCTATGTCAATCATTTTAGTAAAGGCTTTCCAGGTGACAGAAGGCTTTGTGACTACATTCAATTCACAGGCTATGGCACTATGATGAATTTATTATGACTTTTAAATTCAAGAAAACAATGAGAAATTTGGATACCTGCTTTCTAGGTCTGTCAGAGCCCAGATTAAGAACAGTGCAGAGAAAGAACTATGGTCTCTGTGCAGAGCTCTGCTTCTGCTGTTAAATGTTCCCCTATCTCAGATCTTTGCTATATAGTTAACACTTGACATACACTCACACTGGCATTCTTGCACAGCACACATGGGAGTTCCAAAGCTACATTCACTCCTGCAGGTCTAGTTCTTTGGGGTCCCCAGGTGGAAGCCATTAACAAAATAAGAAGTTTCTGTCACCTTATTATGGGTATTTGTTGGGACTTCTCAGTCTCTGGTTTCACAAAGCTTTTTTCATGGAAGCAGCAGAGTTCATCCCTCTCTGAGAGTACCCAGAAGTGTAAGAAATCGTCATTGTTTTCTTTTACTAGCATAATAATTAGTTTTAACAACGTGTGCTAGAAAAACCTGCCTGTCAATGTTTCAACATTGATGTTTAGAATGCATATGGAAAATAAAAATGTTTTAATGAAAATGTTTCCTTATTTTTATATTTACTTGTTTTTATGTATTCATATTATAACAAAATTAGTCTTTATATATATATTTATGGTTAGAATTAGCTATTTACTTCAGAATAAGGGAACAATATGTCACCTTAATAAGGGTTTATCCATCAGAGCTTGCTTTCCAGGTCAGTCCAATCACAGAGTGATATCAATTTGACATTAACAGAAAGATACTACTAACAATGTTAAGCATGAGATAGAGACCCCCCTGCTACCTACCAGTGAGGGGAATTGAGTTGGAAAACTTTAGAAAAAGCAGCAGGACATGAAATGCCAAATAAAATTCCTTCTTCCATCCAGAAATAAAGGAGAAGTGTGCAGCACTAATTGTAACAAACAGAAGTTGACAAAACAAAAGGGAGAAAATTGATGAGGGCATTTTTCAACATTTGTTGCTTTGCTGGATGGAACAAAGTGAAGAAAAATCACTGTTTCATCTTTTGGAGAAAAAAAAAATCACACAAGAACAACATATTTACTGAACTTCTGAAGCCTTTTTCTTTTACAAAAATGCCATTCAGTCTGATTAGAAATTACCAACAGGTGGTAATAACTAATAAGGCAAAACTATTGTCAAATTTTCTCTGATTTTTCATAAAGTTACTACTACATACCTTTTGAATGCAATGCCTCCTGATTTTACTATCAACACTTTATTGATAGAAGCATGAAAGAAATACTCTGAATCTACAAAATACATGGGTTCAGTTCTTGTAAAACTGGGTAATAATTTGGATTATTCAGGCCGTGTTAACACAGAATATTTTCATTTTCAAAATAGTTTTGTGGGGTTTTTAGACTTTAATGCCTGTGATTAAATTACATCTTTACATATAATTTACACTACTTTTATTCATCTGTGTGTAGATATATACTAACAAACCCCTTTACATATATAAGCAATAGAAGAATTATTAAATGAGTTTTAATTTATGTTGTTATTTTCTTGTGATTTTCTATAATTTTGACTAAAAATATCCAGGAAGATTTCAGCAGTCTCCCCAAGGCTAAATAAGAATACAATTCAAGATCTTGAAAATTTTGCTGTGTAATTATTTCTAGAAATAAACTTTTAATTTACCTGGATAATATCAAAATATGTCTTTCAAAATATTTAAAATTTTTAGTTAATATCTTAAATAAAAATTTTCACAAATTCTCATTTTTACTTTTTGCCCTGAAAAACCACTACCCAAGTAACAAGATTTTCTAGTATTTACTAGTAATTCTGTAATACTTTGCTTAAATTCCATTAAGATAGACAATAGACAATATTTATTAGGATAAGTAATGTCTTTAATTTTACCTTGTATTAAGTCTGATAAGATGTTGTAAAAAACATTTGTTGACTCAGGTGACATTTGAGCACAATCAGTTTCCTCTGTTCCCATCAACACTCAGGAATGGGTATTGTGAACGGCTACCCTATAATAACTTTTATTTAGCAGTCCTTTATTAATAATATATTTATTAATCATATATTTATCAGTTCTTTATTAATCATATCATAATATCCTATGTTACACTCATGGACTTCTTTTGTGACTTTTCAGTTAAACAACCCATCAATGTTTTCTTTGCACTTCCATGACTAATGTTTGATTCCACAAATCTGTCCAAGAAACTTCTACCACTGCAGGTTCACACAAAACTATGTCTACTGAAGCCATGATGATAACAAGGTTATAATGTATTTGTTTTTAAGATCAGGACTGTAGAACTCTATGCTGTATTTCTGAGTTTGGTGTATCCACCGACAAATGAAACCGAACATACCTCTTCCACAGCAAACAAAATCTGTGATCTACCAGAATAAAAGGACATTTTATGTGTGAACTTTGCATCTTGTCTGCATCTGACATGGCCAGTGTCCCCCCATTTCCTATCAGAGCAATTCCAGAAATTTCAGGTGAGGCTATTTTTGAGTAGTTTCAAGCAAAACTTACATGTGAGATGGTTTTCATATGATTGGAAGAGTTTGAAGTGAACCTAGTATGATCTACCTGTCAATCAGCTAATCCTTATCCTTTCTTCTTCATCCTTCTTTCTCAATGCCATATTTGAGAATATGAATACCAAAAAACACAAAAAAGAATACCATACCAAAGCTGTGAGTTGGACACAGTAGTTTATCACTATTAGTGATCTAATAGTATCTCACTATTCCTCAGAAGGCATCTGTAAAGCAGTCACCTTCACACGATAATCTTTGAAATAAAAAAATCAACTGGCCCATCTTCTACTCTAATCATGTCAGTTAAGAAAACTGGCTTTCACAGCTCTGCATAGGATAGCACAGGGCAGGATGCTGTCAGCTGTCAGGGATGCAGTGAAATTTTTGTAAGTATTAAGAGGAGATACCAATTTTATCTCTTCTGTTCTCAAAGGCTATTCTTCAGCCACCTTCAATGCTCAAATGAATGCTAAATGGGTGATAGAATTGCCTCAGCTGATGCTTCTGTAGTTGTCACTTCCAATGCCTGAAAGGCTGATTCTTTCATCTCCTTAGCTGCTGGTGCCAATAGATACTGAAAAATGAAGAGACAAGGGCACACTCCTGATCTTCAAATGTCAAGAAAATAGTCAACTCAGTCTCCCTTATGAACAATGTTAAGTGTTGAAAAAGAATATTAAAAGCTGCCTCTTGCTATCTTACCCTAAGCATTAAAAAAAGTTCTATAGCAAAGGGGGGGAAGGGGAGGGAAGCACAAGGTATGCAGAATGAAGTTAAACATACTTTTTACTAACAGCATTTGGATGCTGAATTAAAAAGGTAATTCTCCCTGCTATACTATGTTCAAGAAGAAGCTGAATGAGAATCAAGCTTACACTTAGCCAAATCCTTCTGGTACCTACTGAAGTATAGCCCAATAGCTCCAGATCCCACTGGAGTGAATGGAAAAATTCCTACCAAATCTAAAAGTTATACTATGCCATTATAAGAAGAAAAGCAATTCTTGTGAAAGTATGAAATTACAACTGTGAGAGAGTCCTGAACGAATACATTTTTTCAGTTCATATCTCCCTGACAACATCTATAATTTACAGAGATAGTGCTTAAAAATTATTCTTGATTAATTATACTTTACATTTTTATCTGACCAGTCTATTCTCACATTATTGCAGTAACATGCCCCTTACTCTACCCTTGTCAGAAAACATCCAAATACATCCTAGGATAAAGAAAAAAATACCAAAAAGTATTTCAGAATGTGGTTAATCCCAGGCAGGTCCACTTTTGAGCTAAAAGTTTAGAAAAATTAAACCTTCAGGGTTTGGTTTTTTTGTTTTTTTGTTTTTTGTTTTTTTTTTTAAATAAAACCATACTCAGACAATAATGTAAAACACCAATGGGAGAAATAGTAGCAAATAGATTAAAAAAAAAAAAAATCTACCTATTCTTAACATATTCTAAGCTAATTTTAAGAGCAGATCTTTTCATAATATTATTCTCTTTCCTGATGATCTGGACTGTGCTCAGTTTTGGCCTGTAGCCTGACTGGCAATGTGACAGGGTATAACTGCTTAGGGGACATCAGTCATAACATGGAAGTCAGATGCTGGCCAAGGGGGACATGAAAAAGAGAACATATTACACTTTTGAAATGTTGGCTATATTTGGGTTTGTGCCTGTGGTATAAATCCCTTTTCCCATCTTTTTAAAATTCACCAGCCGTTAGGCAATTCTGCAATAAGTAAACAATTCCATGGTGAATTAGGCAATCACATCTCTTTTGTGGAAAACTCTAGGTCTTTAGTTGTGTACATCTGCAGAGCTGCAAGGTATTTCATTTTCATGTTGAAACACTTTGTTTTCAGTTTAAGATTAAGTAATGTAATGTAAATGTCTGGCAATGCTAAAAAATGTTATCATCCTGTTAATAATCCAAAGCTATCTGCAATGTGACACGCTACTGGAAAAAGAAATACACAGGTGCACAGAAGCAATTGTCTTCAGCTTTTTGTTTCACTTACCAAAGAACAGGGTTTTCCTGCAGATCCTGTATATTAAGTCCAGGGGTTCATGTTTTGCCAGGTAGTGGCATCATGCCACTTTTTATTACAAGATAAAATATTACATATTTTTATTACAAAATGTTTAGTGATAAAACATATCAGGAGAACAGAATGTAGAGAATAGTAACAACTGAATTCAAACATGATGGGGTGAGTCATCTACTCACCCCTACTCCAACGCTTTCAGTGCAAGATTCAGGTTTGACTGATTTTCTAGAGATTTATGATTGCTTTTGAGACACCCTTGGGGAGGGACAGTATGTCCCAAAGGCTGTATTTGTAGTCTGCTAAAATACAAGAATCCATGTCAAGTCAACAGGAATCAGTCAAGAGAGCTTCTCATCTGACAGGGAATAGAATATGTGGAATAAACATTGCACAACAAACTTCACCAGTTTAACCCTTGCAAGAGGGTTTTTTGAAAGCGCCCAGTTATGCCAACCCTGCTACCCATGAAATCAGCAATTGTAATTAGCATCAGAATTAGGCCAATGCTTGGTACTTCTGAGAATTTCAGAGCCCTCCAATATCCAGAAAGTATTTCACAAATTTGAAACTGGAATTTTTAATTGATTAAAGATGCATGCAATTACACTAAGCTATAGGCAGAAAAGGCCCCACCATTGTTAGGTGTTGTGCTGATGTCATGCCGCAGCTAGGGCTTGCTCATGTAACAAGACAAATGAAACTCATACATTCCTCCTGGAGATGTCTATCTGCCTATCTCCACTTAAAACTGCCTCTCTGGTTACTGAATAGTGTCCCAAATGAGGGAAAGATGAGAAGGCAGTAAAGACTCACACTCTACAAAGGAAAATATCAAAAGTAGGTTGTAAGGGCTGCCTGTCATCCTTGTCCAAATGAGTACATACGATCATGGACTATCCATGGAAATTCCCCGAGGATCACCATTAGGGTAAGTGGTCAGCAGAGAAAGTGAAGATTGAGGAATTTGACAGGAGAAACCAAGAGGGAGATAAAGATTTGATGTTTGTTACAACTACATACATTATGTTACTGGATGCTTGCTTTCCTAGCCAGTTTTGTATAGACACATAAACAACAGTTCCTAACACATTCATTTATGTTGTAAGTGAACTCTAACCACCAAATTGTTAACTACAAATTTAGCTTAAGGGAAACAAAAGTGGTCTCAAGTTATCCTTTCAGAAAGGCTTAGTCCCACAGGAATGAGAAGGCTTCAGACATGATCTCAGTCATTTATGTCAATGATTCACCCACAGACTGCCACAGCTCTGCAAAGGAGGCTGCTGTATGTAATCTATGGCCTCAGACAATCCAACAGGGGAAAGCTGGTGGAAGCAGCCACTGTCCCCCACAACAGGCAGACATAAGACAGGGGGCCATGAACACCCTGGGGCAGCTCCAGATCAATAGGCTGTGCCAACAAGCAACAGGCCAGGGGAAGGGGTCATCAGTCAGGACATGCAAAATCAGCATTTCTATGGCCCTGCCCAGATGGTCAAGTTTTCATGCAGGATCCAGCCCACGGCTAAAGCTGCTTCACCAAGGAGGAAGAAGCTGAAACATCCCAAGTTTTTCCACAGGGGCACTTGGCATATGGGAAGCGATAAATTTATCACTGACCATCAGCCACTACAAGTTAGCTACACACTTGCCTATTCATGTGAAAAAAATTAATATACTGTAACAAGAAAACAAATGTACATAACAGCAAGGTAAAATGAGACAAAAAAACATCAAAAATATAAAACTTGTTATGTTCTAGAAATGTAATGGATATTATGTATAAATCAGCCATGAATACACATAACACTAATACAGAAGGCACCTACATTGTGAATAGCGTTGCTTTCATTTTACAATGGTGACAAAGAAAGCTGTGGCTTTTCTCAGCATTTGATATTTATAGAAATATATCTTTTACACAAAGCCCTACTGCATAGGGTTGCACACTACATGTTAAAGATACTGTCCTTTTGCACCTCAGTCTTAAGCACCACACATTATACAGAACTGTGTTGCAAAGGTATGATGATAAATTAATACACACTTAAGCCTACATCATCTTATTATAGGTTATCTAGGATGCCTTATTAAGCTCCCTGAAGTTATAGGATGTTTGCATAATTTTCTTTAATTACATACATAAATACAACATTTTCCTCTCTTTTGATAATATATATTTTTATTATATATATATAGATTATGTGTAAGTTATAAACTGAATATTGTGATTAAGTTACTTAAGAGTTTCAGATAAATTATAAAAAAGAAAATAAATCCATTTGGCCATTTCATTTCTGCAAGATAATACTGAACTTTTCTTGCATAATGAAAGTACCTTTTTGCCTGACTAAAGCCATTCTTCAGCTTACCAGGATTTTTTTTTTTTTTAATAGACTTTATATTTAAAATCTCATAGTTCATTTCTGTTAATCTATCTTGGTGTCTGGCCATATATCTTTTGGAAGTAGCCCTGTATAACAGAAGGTGTATTAACTATGCAGCTACAGCAGTGACAGACAGCATCACATGTCCAATTGTTGCTGTTCTACTTCAATATAATTTGTTTCCTTCTTAGAAATCCTGAAGATGCAGGATGTGGTAAGCCCCTTAAAATTAGCTGATGAAGCTTCCATAAGGCCTATGCATTTACACTCTTAAAAATACCACTGTTATCATAACTAGTTTTCAAAAGTCCTTATCAGAGCTCTGATTTTCAAATAACTAAATTTACCCATTTTCCTCTCTTCAAAGAGAGGTTGCTGTTCTAGTTCAATATAATTTTTGTTTCCTCCTTACAAATCCTGAAGATGCAGTGAGAAGTCTTCTTTACATCATAAGAACCAAATTTATTATGAAAAATATTTAAACTTACCATAAAATCTATCTACAATTCTCTTAAATGTTTTGAATATTCATTAAACAATAATGGAAAGAAGTAGCAGAGTTTTGTTTTGGAATATATTTTTGGTAATTGTCTGAAATTCAAGATTTTAAATCTCTGGTAGCTACTTTTCATACTTCTATGCAATGATTAAGATTAAATAGCAATTAGTAGAAAATCAGAAATTTCAAACATGATCCTTTTGCTTGTGCAGTGATAATTATCAGTAAATGAACAGAAGACAAAAGCAGTACTGGAAAACTACACAATACACAGTGAGACAGCATTCAACACAGAGGATAACAGACAACCCCAAATGTCTATGAACAACAAAGTTGAGAACGAAGAAACATTCAGAAAATTGTATTTATGCAACAAAACATTGGCCAAAAATACAGAGAGGTTACTATGAGAAATAGAATTGCCAGAAGCAGAAATTTGACAGACTAGATTAAGCTGCTGGTCCATCAAGCCTGTGCTCAGCCCTTGGCTGTGGCCATTGCACAAGAGTTCAGAGGCAAACCTCCTTCAGTGCATCTATGGTAAGAGATGCCCATACATCGAGGAGAGCATTCCTCTTCATCACTGTGGCAATCACCTTACTTCCTGAAGCATGAGATTAAATTATCTCATGTTAGTCCACTTACAGACAGCTACTACTCCTTGTCATACAAGTATTAGTTGAAAAACATCCAACTGCTGCTGCAGACTCTGATCTTCCATGCTTTGACAATAAGTTTGGAAGAGCAGCTTTTTAACCTTGATGCATTTATGTATATTTCTGTAATATTAGGGAAAGAAAACACATATATCACGTGATGTTTTGCATGTGCATATGAGAAATAACTGTGGGAAAGGAAAATAAATATTTTAAGCAAATACAAATGTATTTCTTACAGATAAAAAATTTCAGCTAAGTCCTGTCAAGATTACTGTGGACATTAATGAATCAAACAGGACTCACATACTTAGTTTAAATGACAAGAAATGTTACTGCAATTTTTAAATAAAATTCTGTATTACCCCCAGTATAGAGTTTAAATGGCAGGAGGGTGAAAAAGCTGCCACAAATGAAGTGTTAAAATACCATATCTTTATAGTAGTAATTATCTTTTTGTATACTCTAAGTAGCATATTTCTTTAATTATTGTTTATGAACTGTCATTCAAATAGTAGCTATTTCTGTATATGAAAGCTTCAGCGAGGCAGTAACAAATGCAAGCATCAGACTCAAGCAGGGGCAATATCACCATGAACATTTCTACAATGATGATATCATCATAGGATTTTCTACAATTCTGTTCTGCTCAACTGTGCTATTTCTTCAATTTCTGAAATCCCTGCTTATCAGAGTCTTCTCATGTCAGCCTCATTCCATTCACCTCTTTCCTTCTCACTTCTCTCCTGCCATATCAAACTCCCATGTGTCTGTGCAAGCCTCCTTTTTCCCTTATCTTGTGTGTGAAAACACTGGCTTCAGCACATTCAATCAAAAAATGTACCAAAACCTGAACCCAATGAAAAAAAAAACCCATGGACTTTTATGTATTTTATACCCCTTTTCTACCAAACTCTGTAGCAGGCACATCTGGCACTATTTTTTACACTAGAGCAGGGTGATGTTATCAGGTGTTCCTTTAGTGCCACCATAGAAGAAATAAATACATTAGCAATTTTCTGTATTTATATTTGGCAGGCAACGTGAGAGACAAATTATCTACCTCCAAACACAGATAAAAATAAGTACAAACCATGCAGATGCTCTTCTCTTCCCTGTCAGTGTATTTCAACTACTTCTGGAACATGATGAACTCTACCTTTTGAGCAATGCAGCCCAACTTACAGAGGAACACAGCTCTGGAATGTGCTATTTACTCCCCTCTCAAACTAACTAACTTTTGTTATATGAAGAAAATAAACATCATCTTCCAATCAACACCAAATTGAATCTATGAATCTATCTATATCCTGAGATAATATGCTATACAAATAAGGTATCCATACATAAGAAAGCACTTTAGTGGTAAGCCCCTTAAAATTAACTGATGAAGCTTCCATAAGGCCTATGCATTTACACTCTTAAAAATACCACTGTTATCATAACTAGTTTTCAAAAGTCCTTATCAGAGCTTTGATTTTCAAATAATTAAATTCACCCATTTTCCTCTCTCCAAAGTGTGCCAGAGTAGTCCCAAGACACAGAAGATAACAAGTGAACTAAGGTCCTATCCCTGTCTTAGTAAAGTCTATGCTGGGAGATAAGAGTGTGGGAGCAAGCTGAGATTTTAAAGCATTGAATCTGACAGAAGAAAGAAAATTATGTTTCCTATTGATCACAATATTTATTAAAGGAGCCACTCCTCTCTGATGTGTGCATGTTCACAAAGCCACAGATACCACAAGAACAACAAGATTTACCATATTCTAATATTTAGCATACTTCTGACTACTAGAACAAAGGCCTAGCTCTTTAAAATCATAGACCAAGCTCATATTTGTCCACGTCACTCTAAACAGATATATTCCAAACTATTACTACAGTACCTTGCAAGATAGGGAACAATCTCTGTCAAAACCTAGGTCAACCACTGTTATACTATGACAACAAAAAAAATAAAGAGAAAAATGCTGTTTTGATGTCACATTATCTGTTTTAATTATTATTCTTGTAAAAAAAAAAATGTTTTGTAAATCACTGCATTTCCTCTTTGGTTTTGCCGAGTTTAAACTTCCTTATGTTCTGTATATTATAAGGTTTTATGCACCTTTCAACCTTCAAAGGACTGCACACACTAAGTGTTGCTATTCCAAAGCACAGAGAGGGTCTATGAAAAGCTACAAGAAACTTATTTTTCACTTGACTTTGATTCAGACACTAGAAATACAGATTACTTCGGTTCTCATTCTTTTGCAGGTTGTACTGTTTGTGCTCCTATCATACCTGAGGCTGAATTTTTCTGCTCAGATAGGTCAATTATGTGGGCTTAAAGAAGAGGTGGAAATACCAGCACTGGGAAGCTGCAGAAATGTCAGGAGAAACCCTCAAACATTTTTCTTTCAGGTGAGACTTGCCAGAGTGATATAACAAATACACTTCCCAGTAACAGATATTGACATTTTCTCTCATTCATGAAGACTGTAACACTGACTGACATCTCACTGCGGCAGGAACACCCAACCAAACACCCTTACAACACCTTCAGCATCACATACCGTGGCAGATCAAACACAAACCCTCATCTTACAAGAAGGCTATTCTATAAAGTGAGTAGTGTGCTGTCCCTGTTTCTGAAATATTTCATGAAAACTCATAAGACCTTCTGGAAATGTTGCCCTATCTCTCCATTACTGTCTACACCCTCCAGCAAGGTTCTCACTGCCCCACACCCAGAAGAGGAGCTCTGGACCCACAGCACACAACGCCAGCCAGGCACCAGCCTGGAACAGGTGACCAGGAAGTTCAGACCTGGCCTTGTAGGCTCAGTCATCTTTTAAAACATCTCTGTAGTTCATCAACCTTACTAAGAAACCATGCAGTGGACTGCTATGTCTTCAATATCTGCTGCTGACAGTATTATAGGTATACTCTTCCCTCTCTGGCTTTGTCCACATCTCAGGTCTCAGTGAAAACTGTCAGAAGAAATGGTTAAAAAGGAAACACAAGAAAGCATAAGCAGATAAAGGTGTTTGAAAGTTAGGAATTTTTTTCCTTTCAGCCTTCTAGTTTTTTGCTTTTCTCTTTCTCGGGTAGTCACCAAATGTCAGTGACACATTGCTAAACTGCTTCTAGGATGAAAAAAAAAGAACACCGTAGTCCTTCCAAATCCTCCCAGATACATCAAGTAATTCCTGAGAAATTAATTGATATAATCTAAGAAGACTCTCTTATCCTCACCTTAGGAAAATAGGAATCATAAAATGGACTAATATATTGTAAGTTTTACCTCTTTGTTCATCCTGTTACAATAGCAGAAGATTCTAGAAGCAAAACAAGAAGCTGCAGCCCCCTTGAAAGTTGAACTAATGAACCTTTTGCAAAGTGAGTTGACCAAAATTAGCATCATAACAAACAAAAGCTTGTACTGCACTGCCATCTTCTGCTGCAGGCAATACCTGTTCCCCATGGAGAATCCCTGTTAGCTGTGCTCATTTTTTCAGCACATGGAGCCAGTGCCTCTCCTTTCGATTTTGACAGGACCAACCCTAGAAATAAAACCTTATCTTGCTCACCCTTTCCAAAGGCGAGATAGGAATAAAGCATATTTTTTTGGCATTTAACATATAAAGTCCGTAACTATTGTGTCACAAACCTTGCTAGTGACTGAGATGGTTCTTTATGGAAAAATCCAGCATGTCCAGCTAACTATCACAGTGATGAAGTCAGTCATATATACTGAATTATTCACAGTTCATTCATCCACCTGAAATAATTTTCAGCTCAGTTTTACAATTCTCATTGGTCACTAACATACATCTAGAATTGGGAAGCTGTCACTACATGAATATATCCTAATTATGAGTGGATACATATGGCTATATATATAAGTATAGGTATATATACACACAGAGAAATAAAGGTGGATACAGTAAAAATTTAAAAACAGGTGATATTAATGGATAGGCTTTAGGTGGGCCAACCCTTAAAAAGTGCATAGAGAAAAACAAAGGCTCTTGTTCTCATATTTTATAAGATAGAAAATAACAAATCATAGTATTACAATAATTCCGCCTCTCCTTTATTTGACAAGTCTTTGATGGTGTGTGTTAGGGACCCTGGACTCAATAAATCCCCAAAGGACTGAATACAAATCTCAACTGCTGCAGAAGGCAAAATAGGTATGAAAAGTTCTGAGACCAACTTTCCTACACCATTTGCTGTCCTTCTACTTCTGTTCTAAGAAAGATATACTGCTGTAACACTCTGCTGTGATATTTCTGCACTGTTTTTCTAGTTCTGTGAGTTAGTTGAAAAGAGCATAAATCTTAAATTCTTCACTATGAGGGTGGTGAGACACTAGAACAGGTTGTTCAGAGAAGCTCTGGATGCCCTCTCCCTGAAAGTGTTTAAGGCCAGGTTGGACAAGGCCTTGAGCAACTGGTCTAGTGGAAGGTGTCCTTGCTCACGGCATTTGGGCTGGAACTAGATGATCTTTAAGGTCCCTTCCAACCCAAACCTTTCTATGAAATATGGCAAAATAAAATCAGAAAAAAACCCCAAATGACTCAAACTGATACAATCAACCACTAAAAAAAAAAAAAAAAAAAAAAAGCTTGTTTTTTATCAAACCAAGAAAACAATGCAAATCTGTCAGGTACTCTATAAATAAAACTGTTCTGTCACTATGCCTTCATTTTCTTCTTACTGAATGCCTCATAAAAGAGAAAGCAGGATCACACATAATACCTTTCCTGTCAGTGCTTTTGTTTAATTAGTCAACATCATGTGAAGTTTATGATAAAAATAATTGAATTGTGGCTTTCAGTCTCTGAGAAGGGCATCAAGACAGGACATTCTCACAAACTATGGATTTCATGTGAATGGAAAAAGGGACAGGGAGGTATTCTGCAGAGAAGGACTATACAGGACTTCGGTCACAATTTAGACTATAAATGCTACTCAATCAATAGTGCACACTTCCATTAAAAAAAAATGCTTTTAAGAAATCAGTAATATAACTAAATATATGTAAGTTTTAGCTATCATTCCCATTATGTGACACTTTTTTCCAGTGATGGAAGTTGGCATACAAAACTTTTTTCTCCCATCCTCCCGTGAATAGCCAAGGGAAAAACATACGTATCATGTAATACACAACTTCTGCATTTAGGTGCAACACATACAGAACTGTAACAAAAAGTCAAAAAAATCCACCAACAAGACAGTAATAGAAAATGATTGGTTAAAAATATTTTTCTACAAATGACAGTATTTAAAATATTCTGTATCCGGTATTTCTTCAACTTGATCTTTAGGGAGAAGACAGACTTCTCATGCTTTGTCTTCTTATTTTCAAATGTATTAGTCTCAAGCTGAAAGCAGGCAATTGCTAAGACAAAAATGTATTGTGAATGTTTTCTATAAATCAATATGAAACAATCAAACCCATATTACAGCACTGATGTTTTGAAATCCCTAGCTTTAAATTTGCATCAGATTATCAAATATTACTACTTTTCAATTTGACAAAAGTGGAAGTTGAAAAGCATTTTGCAGACATATCAGAACTAATATGCCACATCTCTGTCATTTAATGGGCTACTCATCTTTCATTCTCCGCATGAGGAAAAGTAGGTAGTGCATTCCAAAAACATTTGTTTCCTTACCTCACACCAGGTCAAGTAACAGATTGAAACACTGTCTCAAGAAAATCTTAAGTGAAATACACCCAGAACATAAGAACATTCACAGAACATAATTCAGAAGTACTTAACAAGTTGCCAATTCTTACAAGAATATACAAAGTCAACTCCACAAATCTTTCCATTAGTGGCAATGAATAATATGCAATACTGCAAAACATAAAACATGTAGATTACATTTTCCCTATATATAAACTTTTATTTATTTCCATAAGGGTGATCACAACCTAAGTTTTGTTGCTTAAAAAGAAGACATAGGAACAAAGCAATTCAGATTCCCTCTGGCATGACAGAAATATCTTGTTAGACCTGAGGATGTTTTAAGGGTTGAGTTAACATCTATTCAAATTTTGATCCAGCTATCTCTTTTTATCTTGCCTTGTACTTTCCACACCTTTCCCTTCCCCAGGTGATACGATTCATTTAACTTGGACCAGTTCCAGAAACATACATAAACATGGTGGCTGAGAGAATTTGTTCATGCAGGGTCCCTCCCTGTGCAGAATTACCCATCAGGAAACTGTTACTTTGCCTGTAATTTCTTTCTTTCCAAAGGACTGAGAACCCACTTCAGAAACAGTGCTGGGCAAGGATGCACTCTTAACTGTACCAACATGTTAAAAAGGTACCGTTCATGACATCATACTGAAATGAACTCCCCACATGGAGTGATGGAACTGTGATATCAGCAATGTATTTTCTCTAATAGCTCTAGATTTTCTCTTCTAGATTTCTTCAATCTGACAGCAAATACGGAATGCTTTCCTGTGATAGAATTTTTTATTTTGAACAGAAAAAAAAAGTTTTAGATCATCCCACTGGAGTTTCCAGTAGACATTTTATAAGGAGGAATTTTCTCTTTGTCTTGACATTGACACTCAAATTAGTTCCATTTTTTTCTTCCTAATTAGCTTTTCCAAGACAATTGTATATTTGAAACAAATAGAATACTTTCCTTCAGGGCATCAGCAACTTAATCTGTCCAATTTCCTTTCAATGGACATTGAAAACAAAGTGGATTGTAACTCAGTGGGGAATTGAGAACTATGTGCCATAAACAATGGAAAAAAGCAATATGTAAATAAATTCAACATAGACAGCAATAAAAATATAGCAATGAAAAATCCTTTAAGCCGTCTTGTTAATACCTGACAGAACTGCCTGCTCATATTAAAGTTTATTTGCCTTTCAAAGGAGGTTAAGACACTAAATTTACACAAAACTTAGGACTTTTATATTCACAACAACAACACTGAGTGATTAGCATAAAATAATTTGGAATATCTTAAACAATCTGAGGACTTTGCAATCACTTTATCCATCAGTCTTCTTTGGGACTCAAAAGATTTTTTTCCTTACGTTTTGATCATTCTACAAAGGAATAGTCCCTCACAGAACTCCTTACTTTCCTGATACTCAAAATAAGTTAAAAAAAAAAAAAATAATGCTAAGCATAGAATTACAAGATTATTACAATAAACTGTAATGCTATTTATGACTTTTTAGATGAAGGCCACACTCATAATTTTTATCAGTAAAAGTAACTTTTGGAGCAGCTTTTGGCTTCTGATCAAGTCACTAAGAAAGTAATGCCAGGTCTTTATCTAAAAATTCTGGAGACTTTAATCGAAAACAATAACCTTTGTGGTGTATTGCACACTACCAGTATAGCCTACCAGATAAAGAGCTCAACACACTTTTTTGTTAGGTCTGCAAACATGCAGACTTTCACACATAGTACACAGTATCCCATTTATAGATATGCTGCATACATACATGGGTACACAGCTGTGTGTGTACTGTATGTATATTCATATCCAGGCTTTATAGAACTATAGAAGTGAATATACATCTCATTCCTGTGTGGATTCCAACTTCATCTGTGCCACTTAGAGTTCAAAAAGATACTTACTGATGTGTAGAGGAAACCTTCTCCATTTAGGGCTATATACAACCCAGTCTTTACACCCTGGATAGCAACAACTCGAAGACCCACTGGTATAAGGTTGAATAATGCTGTGAAGAAAACACATAACCAGATATGAATATACTACAATTATTACAATATTCTAATAAATATCATTAGTAAAAAGAAAACTATACCCTGTAAAATTATTTTCTGATTTTTAAACTAAAATAGTTCAGAAAATCTTGCTTCTAGAAAAGTTAATCCTTAAAATTAAAGCCTACGTATCTATCTAGCACTAAGTCCTGCAATAGTTCAGTGTTTGCCATAAGTGCTAACTAACGAATACAATGTACAGCAGACTGGAGTGTAGTCATTTATGCAGCGCTGCAGACGTATCTCAAGCAATCTGAAAAGAGTCAAAGAGCCCAACAGTTCCTTCATCAGTGCAGAATGACCACAAGGGTAATAATACTTGTGAGATACTCTGCAGAAAACATAACTGTCTGATTCTGGCAAGTAGATTTTTATTTTCTTAGGCATATTCTTACAGTTTTGCATTAAGATGTGCTTTCATTAAGTATGTATATATATAAAAAGATTTATTTTTGCTTTTGTGAACGATATATTTGGTACAAGTACTAGTATACAGGTAATGGAAGAGGCTTATTGTAGTTCAGAAAAGTACTAAAATACATGCTTGACTCTAAATCTACATAAATGCTACTGAGCTGAATATAAAATATGTTAAAAGACTGACATTATGGGAAAAAAAAATATTTAAAACCTAGCTAATAGCAGGTAACCTAGCAGTGGTATATACCTCTGTAAATAACAAAAACAGCCACAGCTTTGATTAGTGTCTGAAAAAGACCAGTGTGAAGAGTGAGAGTTTACCAGTCTCACCACAGAAAAACAAAAGAAAAAGTGATAGAAGTCGGAGACACAGACCAATTAATCTTTTAAAAATACACATCTATACTAAGTTTACTGACTCATCCTAGGAAATCAGATGCAAAGCACACATCTTGGAAGAAAAGATCTGGATGAGCCAGAGATCATGTCAAGCATTTTCCACTGTGGATGAGTCAAGGATTTACAAATCCTTGGATGAAAAACAGAAGTGCAACCTGTATCTTCAACATATGCAGCGAGGACCATGGCTCCACCATGCCAGGTCTCAGGAACATAGTAACACCTACAGTGAATTCCTTGAAATTTATGAAAGACATCCATAGGTGTGACCAGAAAGCGTACCCTATGAGACTATCTGTAATTAGAATGCCAGGAGTAAAGCCCAAATCAAGAGAAAAAGGACCATGTAATTGCAGTGGATTAGTATGTTTTTTCAAGGTGTGACAGCTCCTGGCTGGTTAAAGGACATAAAACCACAGATCATTTATGATGAAGATGATCAAATCTTTATAACTGAGAAAAATCATAGGCTAACTGCTAGAATTTAAAGATAGAAGTGGATGGGAAAAAACCCCACCCCTTTCCTTCAATATTGTCATACAGAAAAAGAATACACAACATCAGATCTTTTCAGGAAAGCACAATGCCAGTATAAAGCCAGGAACTGTTGCAGCAGAGCAATAAGAAGAAGAGAAATATATTCAAAAGAGCTCTGGAAGAACAGAAAACAAATTTATGGATTTATATAAAGAAGAATAGAAGAGATGACATTAGACAAGACTTAGCACAAATATATAGCATTTTCATTTCTATAGTTCCCAGAAGTATCCATCGTGCTAGGATCTTAGTGGGATATTCACTAGAAAGATACTGGATACAGGCAAGGTTCCCTCTCTACTCTATGCAAGATAAATGTAAACCAGTAAAATTTGACACTCAGGACAAGATATCCTGAGTATATATAGGCTACACGCTGCATGACTTGAGGGCTGTGAAATGTTTAATATAATTTTGAATTTAAAAAAAATCAGCCATTACCATCAAATGAAACAATGTTAAAACAGCAAAACCATATTGGGCATGGGAGGGCAGGGGACAGGGGAAGAAGGGAAGTCTGTCACACCAAAACAAGGTTTCAAGTAGCAGTTAAGTTTGGTTTTTTTCTAGAAAAAAATAATTCTAGAAGGAAACCTGGATATGAACACCATGCAGAGGGAGGGTGGCAACAACTGAGGGGACACCAGGAAAGGAAAACAAACTTGTATAAAGAAAAGAGATGAACACAAGAGACATGTCAGCCATGGGAAAATGCTAATGGACAGTAACTCCAAATCACAGTGGTCCAGTCAAGATTTATTTAATGTATATATAATTCACTGTATTACCAATAAAATTTAAGCAGCAAATTGGAAAAAAACCACACCATTGAATAAGAATTGGAGGCCTGTAACGCGGCAGTGTTTTATGTGACATAAAATTACTGAAGCAACTTGTACTTGCTGGTGAATTTAGAAAGCAGCAAGGAGGGTGTATAATGTATCGTTTACTGACACCAAGTTTTAATTGGAGACTGTCAGAGCTCCTGTAATTAGTCTAAGACCATAAAATTTTAGTGTGATCTGAAATGCTGCAATTCTTCATATACAGAATATTCAGTAGCTTCCACAAAATCTACCAGACTTGAGTGAAACTACACAGGCCAGTCTACATTCAGACATTGCCTGAGAAAGGCTCAACAATGTGCTTCATACTCAGGTCAGCAAAACATGCACCAATAAGGCACATCATGTGGTCTTTACATGCTCTGAAGCAAGCCAAAGGAAATTCCATTTCCTTTAGCACCTAGATGTGCAGTATTCTTTACTGAGCAGGACTTCTGTGCCCTATTATGCATTAAGAACCTGCCTTGAGAAAAGCAGAAAGCCTTCCAGCCTTTGCCAGCATTTCAGATCTGCACAGCCAGAGCTATGCCCTTATCTGAAGGCTGTGTGAAAAAGAACCATGCCCCTATCTTTAAGACAATGATCCAAACCCAAAACTAAGTGGGAGGTAAGGTCCTGAACATCTTTATGTACCTAACCCCAATCTGCTGAGTCCACAGAAGAGTTGAGAGAGGGAGCACCCCAGAAGAGCCCAGAAAATACAATTCTGCCTGGTGCTCAGTGCCCCCATACTGCATTCTGAAGTATAAAGCCTGGCAAATCCAACTGTAAATAAGACATAGGAACACCAGAGAAATCAAGTGAACCAATCAGCAAAAATGGTGTGAATAAAACCCTTTCTCTTTGTCACTACTGAGCCTGTGCATGCTTTCTTAGCTCTGCTTTGTATTGCATCTAAACCACAACTGTGAAGTAAATGGTTTTTCTTCCTAAGCCTGCAAGCCTACTCCCACCACACACAATATCAGAAAACAGGGGAGGGGGACAGTTAACAGGAACAACTGTCATTGGAAAAAAGTTGGTTTAGATGTTCTGGATGGGACTTGCAGGAACAAATTTGAGTTGGATTCTAATCCTTCAAGTTTTAGCCAAAGTTGAAGTCCACTTTTTGTTAAATAATAACTCTTTCCTTGAGCAAAACACAAACCCAACATTTCATTTTATGTAATACCATCACAGTTGATTAACTTGAAATCTGAAATGCTTCAAATCAGATAGTTCCATATCATTGTGAAGGTCTATTTAGGTACAACTGACCTGTATCTACAAGAAAATTGCCATTACAGATCGCTGGTTTTCTCATCAAGCTTGCTAGAGACCAATTGCTTAAGGCTTAAAACTTGCTGTCTTTTCCGCATGTGCACTGCCCTGGTGTCAGTTAACAAAAATTTCCACAGCACCAAATCTGCAGTCAGATCAAGGCAACTATAATTTATTTCCATCTGCAGGTGTACAGGCAAAATTCGGCAAATTCTGACTCCATCAGAATGTCTTTGAGATTGGCAATGAGAGCAGAAAGGTTGGTATTCAGATATCTGTCCATCAATTTCTTATGGGGCAAACTCATTCTATGTGCCTGGTGTTGCACAAGACATAATTAAAACATACTTCTTAGCATGGCTGAACATGGCCTCCGTGGATCCTGTCACACTGACTAAGATTATACTGATGGGAAAAACAGGCTTATCTAACTCCCAAAGGTGATGTAAATAGATGACTAAATGACTGTGTAACTCTTTGAAGACAAACTGCAGTATAAAACAGAGCAAAAGCCAAACTGCAAATTTTTCAGTTCAGTAATTCAAATTTAACAGCAATGCAGGTGTTGTGTTTTAATCTCCATGTGCTTTATTTCTCTCAAATTATATCCTTTACCTTACAAGGGTGTTGTGAAGATTATTTTATTAATATCTTCAAAGCAAAATATGGTAGTGGTAGGTACTTTCAAAAGAAATAAAAAAGGAATACTTCAATATTAAATTTGGAAGACATAGAGTATTTAGTGTATGTATTAAAAGATGAAAATAAAGGAATGTTAAATGGCTGCGTGATTCCTTGAACAGCAGCTCTACCAGGTACCAACTGCCATGAAACAAGTAAAGCATGTTGCTGCATAATTAAGTAGGAGATGCGCACAGCACAGCCAAATCAAAGTGGCATGGGTAATGTTAACTTTGGCATTTATCAGTCTATGAAATAAGGCTATGAATGAGTAATGCTCTTTTAATCTGTTTTATACTTGTCTGTAATTTTATAAGGGGCACAAATAGCAACATTTGAGTGTCAAAATCCGGTTTATCACCCATCATGGAAAGTAGTATAATTTATGATGAATATTGTTGGTTGAGATACACTCTTCAGGAGAATCAAAATAAGCCATAAGGCTAAGACACTTAGGGTTTCAATCTCAAGTTATTTAGTCTTTCTACTAAAACTACTCTTCATTCATGACACAAAGGTTTGCAGATAGACCAATGCATGAAAATGAGCCAGTTTTGGTGGGGAGGAGGACAGGAGGGGAATGTAATGCACAGCATTACACATCTCTTCTATTTCTTCATAGTTTTTGTGTAGTAGCTTGTTCTTCCTAATTAGTAATGATGAGCCCCATGGACAATACTGAAGCAAGTTCCATTCGCATCAAGTACTGCTGATAACTGCCGTAAAATCCAGGAAAGTTAGAGCTGGAGAGGGATAGCTGTGCTGAGTAGGACCTCTGTAACAAAGCCTACAGTCTTAATCACAATCACTCCTCCTTTCACTGCAAGCAAGACTCAAAACCAAACCAGACACTGCAAGGCATTAAAGGAAAGAAAAAGGGAAAAACAGCTAAAGCAAGAAAGCAGTGTAATAAAGAATCTTTCCACAAATAACTAGGAGTTTGACAAAAAACCACAGATTATTCGCACAAGATGGTTTAAGCTAACAGCCTTGGCCTGGTGATGTGATTTAAGGAAACTCAGCACCATTAACCAATAGATGCATTAATTCATACTCTGTCAAAAAAACAACCCTAACTTGGAAAAGACATTAAAAGAAATTACAACAGTGAACTGAAACCCCTCAGTCTGTTTAGGTGGGGTTCTAACAGCATGGACATCAACACGAGCAGATGAAAATATGTTCAGGGATGCAATTACAAGCAGTCACATATTTCTTCTTTTTTCATGCAAAGGTTTTTGTGCAACGAAACATTAAAAATCTTGCCATTGATCTCTGAAAACTCTAGCCTTTACTCAGACTTAAGGCAATCTGGAACAATGGCTTGCACTATAGCAGCTGACCAAAACCACTGGTAAAACTCATTTTGACTTCAGATAGAAGGAAAAAGTCATATTAAAGAGGCTACCAAGAAGCTTTAAAGACAAACAAAACTGGGTGCAAACAGAACAGGCTACGTCTTAATCGTACTTTGCACTACATCTTTGTAGCACTGTGACTCCAATAGTGTTTGTAACATAGTAAACATAGTAAACTTATGTTTACTCACATACACAGAAAATGAGCACGAAATGATATATGCACTTGAGGGAATTTTAACTTCAAGCCCTCCTCTAACTGCTTGACACAGAATAAATTGCAACACTACAAAAAGTAGCAGCATGACTAAGCTTCAGTTTCCTTGCTGAAGACAAAACCAAGAAATCAATTCTCTTCTCTGTCCCTTTCTACTCACTCACTCTGTCTTGTCCGACACCCAGCTACTCAGACAGTCAGTGTATGAGGTGGACTCTTTCACAGGCTTCAGGGACAGTGAATAGTGCAGAAGAGGGGTGGAAGGCTGGCAGAGATGTGCACCCTTCTGCAGGCTGCATTTCCTCTTTTTTTACAAAACACACTTTGAATGGAAATCATCCTGACTATCAAGGCAAGTGTATTATCTGTCCTACTGACAGGTGATATATGTCCATCCCTTCAGCCACTGAGCACATTAAAGAGGAAGCCTGCAAGCTCCATGGTCAGAAGCAGGATTTTCTCCCTTTGGCAGCTGCCAAAACTTACTTATCGGTAATCTGCTGACAGAAATTGTCGTGATAAGGAGTTCACAAAATAAAAGATCAAAATATTAGCAATTCTATCTGTCTTAAAGTAAAAGAGAAAAAGAAAAACAAAATATGCTGCAATAAAGAAAGCAATAGGAAACAAAAGGCTCAACAGGAAATGGAAGGAGACATATTGGAATGGGAAAAGAATTGAGGAGGAAGACTCACAGCATAAAAGAAAGTGGTACATATTAATACATTTGTGAATATACCAAATGGATCAATCTTTTCAGCTCTTAATATAGTGCTGACGTGTATACTAGCAAATTTTAAGAGATTTTATGCTTTCCTGGCAAACGCATTAATTTTACATTCTTATGGTCTAAATTGTCTTTCCTAAACAATTTTGTAAAATTGGACTAGTGAAGAAAGAAATAGTGAATCACACCAGTTAAAGACAGAACAAAATCCCTTTACGGAAACAACTCATTTTAGCCTGAATATCATGCTGAAGGAAAACACAGTGTTATCTAACAGTATTTATCCAAAATGCACAATACTGCTATCTGGTATTTGGCTGAGTTTGGACAAGTTGTGTATTTCAGAATATTTATAATACCAAATATTCATTATCCATTGTAGAACAAGAATAAGAGAGTTGGACAGTTAGATGGAAATCAAAAAAGGAGAGAGAGAGGGAAAATGACATAGTAAGCAGAAAGAAGGGAAGATTTGTAAAGCTGACAAGAGTGAAAAGAGGAAAGTAAGGCACTATGGTGTAGTTTTGCAAAGATTCAAAATACACAGAGTTCTAAGATTAAAAAAAAGACCCCAGACATAACATTAAAGCACACACCTCCTTATTTACCAAGAGAGAGATGGGCAGAGGGAGAAGGAAAAGGTGAGAGATACACACTCGCACTCTTAAGAGACATTTCTTGGGCATCATATAGGCAAAACTTCTATAAAAGCAATAACAATCTTGTCTGTACAAGGTCTTAGTATCTACCTAGTCCAGTACAGAAGTGGGCATGGGATAGACACACTGAGGAAAGAAAAGAAACACGGAACAGGGAGGAAAAAACCAACAAACAAACACTTCAAAAGCAAGCAGAAAGATACACATCAAAATAGATTAATCAATTATTTTTCTCAATTACAAAAAAAAATAAAAAAACAAAAAGATCATGCTATCTGTTGATGAAAGGTGTTAAAAATGACAGCTGTGCATTAACAGATAAAACAGGGACCTAACCAAAGAAGAAACCTCAAATCCCTCAAATTCTATAGCCTAATTCCAACATTTTTGAGGAAACTAAAGTGTTATTTATATATGCATAATAAGAAGATAAATCTTTTGCATTAAAAATGCTTAAAATACTCCTAAAGGTCACACAGAAATACGTTTACTTAAATATGCTATTATCATTAAACAAAATGCAAACGTTCACTGATAAACAGAAAATTAAAAATCAACGGTTTCTAGAGTAAGAATAGGTTTGCTTAATTATCATTTTCAGATGAAGTTATCAAATGTATCTATGCTCATTGAGTGAAAATATGTGGCAGTATGATAGGGAAAAGGTACAAAACAATGACCCACATGGCTTTTCAAGACCACTTTTTTTTTTTTTTAATATTTTTGAAAACTGCCACTGTTGCAGTCCCTACACTGGCAGAAATTCTCTTAAAATTGTTGCAAGTCTTGCTGGTATAGGGACTGTAGGATCTTTGGCTCAAATTCAGCAAGGTAGTTCAGCATGTGTTTTAAGCAGGACTTTCATAGACATACATTTATCTGCTTTGCTGAATCAGGGCTGATAGGATCAGATTGTTCAAGGAATTTTTCTTTCCATTTCTTTGTATCTTTTAAAATTTATCTGAAGATAATATATTTATGTTAAATATATCACTTTTCTAAAAAATATTTTTAGTATCATTTTACCATTTTTATAAAATTACCAGAAGATAAACATTGGCCTAAATATCTCACCCATGATGTCCATCAGCACTTATGCCTTCCCCTTCAGAGAGAAAACATTTAGGCCAATGTCCTGCACAAGCCGTGCTGGCAGTCATCAGGCTTCAAATGGACAGAACCCTCCTCCTTTCAACAAAACACATTCAGCAACCCTCCAAAGGCATCATTAACACTGTGTCTGTGCATACACACTCAAGCGATGCAATTTGCGTGTTGCGATTAAGACATTCCCCTGGGGCAGTCACTTACTAGAATTACTGCTGTCATCCTTGGTTCCATCGAGACTTCCATCGGGGTGCATTTGCAAGTAGTAGCCTTGCCTGCAATATAACCTGGTCACTATACCCTTGAGCTGGGGATCTGAAAGACAAACATATTTTGTCACTAGCCTCAAAACTTTTTCCAAGAGTTATCCCTACTTCTCTCACTGTAGGAGGAAGTTTGGTGAAGCAGCATTGCTGTCTTAAAAGTAAGTACTACAACAGGATGGGTCCTGATGGAGATGGAGAAAAATCTCACTGCACAGTTTGATTAAGCCAGTCACAATCCTGTTCTCTGCCTCCAACATCCTTCATTAGAATTAACACAGGTAAAACACAGGGAAAAAAAAGAACACTCCAAACACCTGTAGCCAAAAAACTTAAACCAGATTAAGCCCTGCAAAATAATTGTAGACTTTAGGAACAAGTATAGAGCCTTAACGGAAACTAACAGAACATTAAAAAAATCCTACTCATTTCATACACGTTAGTAACTTACTATACTTCAAATAGGTTTTAAAGACACTCGGAGGAAATGTTCTCTTTTCACTCTCTATCAACAAGTGATAAAATTATCTGGTATAGTATTTTGTAACAGTCCCATCTGAAGAGTTCCCAAAATATTTCACCAATCTAGAAGCAGATGCCATTCACCTGCCCTCTCCCAACCCCCAGGGAATTAACACCCAAAGTCAAGGCAAGACATAACACTCCTTCAACAGAGGAAAAAACCTGAAAAATAACATAGTAAGCTAAAAGTATATGGGAAATTCAGGTAGCTAAAGAGTTAAGCTACCCTGTTTAATACACTGCACTTATGAAAATTTACAAGAATTGGGCAGTGGCTGCCAAGCCACAAATTTATGATTCATCTCAAGGATAGTGCCTTACCAATTCACTAATTGAGGTGCTGCAGATCAGGTTCAGTGCTGAGGAAGAGGACAATGCATCTTAAAAGAAAATATCAGCAGCATTACCTTTGTGTGATACTGATGTTAATACTGTTCAACTGTGCCCAACTCCAGGCACACAGTATATAAACTTGTGGGGATTCTGGCATTAAAAATATCTACGTTGTATCATGCTCTGCAATAATAAACTAAAATAATAAAGACTTTGAGACAGGTATGTACTAAAATGAATGGGTGAACTTCTGGGGACAACAGAACTTATTTCCATGCAACCCTGTGTCCAGAATATAAAATCCTCCTTGAATTTGTGTATAATTGCTCTCATAATCAACTGTGATGGGTTACTTCCAGTATCCTAAGGGGAGGTGAAAATAAACATAAGTAAACAAAACTGCCTCTGAGTGGAATGCTCTGAAGTTTTCTAAAAAGGCTCAGTTCCATGAAATGATTATGGAAATGTGAGGTTTTTCTTGAATAGCCAAATTACAAAGTCATATTAAACAATTACCCCATCTACATTAAAAATATAAGATTATACTGTAAATACCATAAAAAACTGTTGCTACAAATATTAACACTGTAAGACTCTTGAGACATGGAAATAAATAATATAAACATCTGATGATCAACATGAAAGCATGTAACAACTTTTTTTAACTGCAAATTTTGCTTTACATTAATTTTTACATTAGCAGAAGCTTCTCTGTCTTTATATAAGAATACTCAAACCCAAATATTTTTAAAATTTACAAACAGAATAAGCTGTATTTTCTTTGAATGTGCAGTCTCAATCAACTTCATCAGGCGACTCGAAAGTATTTGCATAAGTTAAAAATTAAAAGTGAGTTCCTCTTAGTCACTGTTCCTTTCAACACATGCTTTCAATGTGCACTTCCAAAATGACGATATTAAACATACTTGCTTTACACATATTAAAATTGCATCTTAAAAGACTATAGAAAAATATCAAAACTAGAGCTTTAAAAAGTATTTACAGGGAAAATATCCATATTTTTAAAAAGTTTCTACACTCAAAGAATCATAAATAAATGATTCTTTAACAGTGCTTCTAACTCAAAGGAGTATCACAGGAAGCCAAAGTACAGTCAAATCACTATCACCAGCTGTTTACATCTACCGCTTCAAGGGGAAAATGTTGAAAGTTAGAAATTACTTTTGAAATTGTTCTTTATACTCTTTCTATTCATTTTTCTAAATTCACAAATAAAATCTACTTTCTGATAGGAAATTCAACGACCATTTGCCTATATTTTCACCAAAAGCATTATTTAAAGTTAACAGCTTTACTAGCTGTTCACGCTATGTGTGATGAGACAGGGTATGAATCTGCCACCTAATTGTTCACTCAAGTGCAAACACAGCAAAATAATAACTATTATAGCACGAGACCAAAGGAACCCAGTCACGTATTATATATCACTTGCATACAGTTTTAACAGTTTCATTTGTGAGAGAACTGCACAGAACTGTCCCAAAACATGTCTCTTTCACTTGAATGTTACATTGAAAACTGGAGTTTACTACTAATAATATGATATTAATTAATAATTTAATTGTGCAAAGTAGATTAGTCTCTGTAGACTAATAAATGGCAACCAAAAAAAAGATGTTTTTTCTTTCTCATGAAATGTATCAACGGAAAGTTTCTTTTTACTTTTTTTCCTGTGGATTATTAAACTCTTGTTTACCCACCCTCCCAAGAATATCTTTTCTACCTTGACTTCCTACCCATTCTTAGCAAGATTATAACTTTTACTTCTGACAAGTAATTTAATCATGCCTTTTTTACTAGTTCTTGATTATAATTTAGGTATTATTTATGTATTTAGGTAATATATATCACAGCACATCAGATCTACAAATCAACGTAAATAACAACTAAGTATTTTACCTGAACCATGCTCAAACATCTAGGGGAACTGGACAATGAGATATGGTATTTCAATACAAAATGCAACCCAGATTTAGTGATGGAGTTGTATGAAATGACTCATTTGTTTCAATACAAGTCATAATAAGCAATAGTAAAAAGGACTACACCATAGAGTCTCAATGTAAATAGCTACAAGATGAAGCAGACAATCCTGTCAGGCAAAGAATTTATCTCTTCTCCTTGCAGAAAGATAAATGACTCTTTCAGATCCTTTTTTGCAACACCTGGTCAGCAAGCAGAGAAGAGAAATCTGCTAGTCCCTGTTATTTCTATAGATTTTTATTTACCCATTGTCAATAATATTACAGGAAGAGTCTCAGCTTCAGATACTTTACAAATGAGTTTCTCAAATACTTCTTGAGCACACTTCTTTTTTTTTTTTTTTTACTGTGCTAGAAAGTAGGAGCAATGCCCAGAAACACCAGCCAAAGACTGATGCTGCCTGTCCACAGGCACACTGTATTTGTTAATGTTTTTTAACTCCCCCCGCAGTGATACAGGTAGATAGACCAGCAATTACTCTTACCCTTTACACCCCCCAAATGCCTTTTTTTCTTCCGACATCAAACAGAAAGAGAATGGCAAAAGAATATAGTAAAATAATAAAACACAGACGAACAGAATGAGAGTAGACAACCTTCACCTTCAATCACCTTGACTTCAGAGGTAAAAAAATGAAAAACAGCAAACTTCATCATGGATCAATATCAAAAGGCAGTTCAAAATCTCCTAATGATTTTTATTGATCTTATTTTTCACCTTGACTTCTGATGCTGAACAGTTCAGTGTGACAAGTCTGCAATGCCCCACCATGGAAAGAATTATTCTGACTTGTAGTTATTAGAGGTTGTCACTAAAAATTCAAAGATGTTGTACTGAATGGACAAAGCAACAGCTTCTCAAGCCTCTCTTCCACAGCAATCTGCATGACAGCAGCCACTTGCAGACCACTGTTATTGCTTTTTTTTACCTTGTCAGTGGTGATGGCAGGATGCATGATTGCAGTTAGCATGCACACTCTGTCAGTAGCTATTCTGATGCCCTAAACAAAAGCAGAGTTTAATTAAAATGTCTACTCTTCTCCCTTGAATATTTGCTACAAAAATGACTTTGGCATTTACTGATGACAAGCTGAGAGCAGCTCTTGCTTTAGAACAATTATGACACTTTATGTTTTGCATTAACATTATTTGCTGTTCACAAACAGAATGGTTTTAGCACCTCCTTCCCCACCCCCGGGGGGGTGCCAGAACAGATCTCTTCAGAAATTTTATAGGTTTAAAACAAACAAGGGAACAAACTCATTAAATATGGGTGTTAAGGATTTTACCTGTGTGCTCAGGCACAGATGAATTTACAATGCTGAAAGAACAATGGTGAACATACACATTGTATTTAACATCATGAAAATTAATCCCTTAGTATCAACAGGAATTTTAATTTTTAGTTTTTACCATAGGAGGGCTTTTTCTGCCTATTGTTTACTTTCTCCCTCTTTTGAGTAAAAGCCTGTTTCAGCTGACAAGCAAATGCTTAATGGTGGGTTAGTGTTTTATCAACTCACACTCTTACAGAGAGTGTAAACTGAACTATTCAGTCAATTACCAGTCTGTCACAAAATGACTTGCTCGGTGAGTCAAAGGAAAGCTGGTATTTAGAGGTACATTATGTTCAGATAGCATCAAACTTTTGTTAACATCTAGTAGCTCCAGGTCCTTCACATGTTACTTACCCTTTATTCTTTGCATTTTCCTCCTGCAGTTTTTACTTTTGGATATTTCAATAGTAAAAATACCACTCGTGTTGGTCCAGAATAAATCAAGCAGCTTTTTTTTGAAGATTCCTGGTGCTTCAATGGTCACCATGACTTGGCTGTTATTTCTTGCTCACTGTTGTTATGATCAGCATTTGTTACGATCACCTCCCTCATCAAACATTATTTGAAATATCAAAACCTTTTATAATCTGTATTAGGATTTTAAGAAAAAGTTAACACCCCCAAAAGCTGCAACCCCCACATTTCTTGTGAAGTTGGGAAGCAAAATACCCATCCAAAGCACTAAGCATCTCACACACTCCAGATCTGTCTCCAGGTTAGTTCATAGGGGCTAGGATGTGTAAAAGGCCCCATTTCCTGAATTTTCACACAAAAGTAGCCTGAAAATAGTGGTGGTATTGTGTATGTGGGACATTCTTGCAGTCTCTCCTGCCAGTGCCACTCTACTTTGTATAATAATTAACTACCCACCACGGGCAAGATTAGAGCCCATCCACTAGACCACAGTTCAAGGCAGCCTCCAGCCCTTCACTGACTTTTGCACAGAAACCTACCAATAATATAGATTAATGTCTGGATAGTATTAAAAACTTTAAACATGTCAGTACTGCTCAGTGTTTTAGAAACATTTTCCACTAGGCAACTCGACTCCAGAAGGAGGAACCAAATCCCATGTAAAATGACATCTACATTTTGGATTCTCATTTCAAGTATCTTAGTTCCTGCTGTAGTGCTTTTCCCAGTTTCCAGAAATTGTGTTCTTCTCAAGCACAGCGGTTATGTTCAGTTGCAGTAGCATTCTAACAGGTACAGTCAGTACAGATGATCACGTTACTCTCCTTTTGTCTTGTTTTTGGCAAGTTTTGCATCATCATTTCAGCACATAAAAGTGCAGGTTCCTTTGATATGTGTGTTACATGATCACAAAAGCAAGCTTGCTAAAGCAAGTACATAGTCAATGGGGAATTCAAAATGCAGAATTTTGTACTTCATTTAAAGGTGATAAAATCCTAAAGAGGCATCTAAACCCATAATGTTCCTTCATTATTAAACTCCTCAGCTGTCCTTATGATACAGAATTCAAAAGCTTTATACACTCCTAACTTCTTTATTACTTTAACTGTCCTGTCTCCCGGAGTCTCAATGTTTCAAAGTTTCTGATCGTGTTGTTTTTACTTTCTCTGACTGTTAAGAAGAAGAGATAAAATATGGACATTTGCATGCTAGTGCTCTCTGATATTAATAATAATACTGGTTTTGCTATCTCATAATACACAGCAGAAAGCTAAGATTTAATTAAAAACTTGAAAGAAAAATATTTTTAAAAGAAACTTTTGCTCTATTCAGGACAGAGGGGAAAAGGATATAATGTGAACTCAGAAAAGCAATAGCTTCCATTATTCCCTGTTCCCATAAGTAATAACAGTACTTATTTTGAAAGGCGGTGGCTTTGTGAGCCTATTTCTCTGTGTTCACTTATTTTTCTGTCCTCACAATGATTACAGGGCACCCAACTTCGATGTTTATTTTTAACTCTACTTTTTGTCCATTCATGCCGCACATCACAAGCTTGTCTCCTGCAGAACCTCGCTTTGAGAGCACATTTAAGAGACACAGAGAGTCCTCCTACGTTCCTGCGCTGTCATTGTCATCGGCACTTCCATAGCATTCACGAAATTTCTTGGTAAACTATGAAAGTGGGTCGGAGTTCTGCAAAATGGATGCTTTTCTTGAAAGCACAGCATCACACCCTTTGTGCTGGTGTTCTTGTCTTTGTATTGCAAATGTTTTTATGTTAACTGCAAAATGTGCTTCCTTCCATTTGTGTGCACTGACATTTTGCCTCTAGGTCTTACAATACATTTCAAACTACATGAGCTTTGCTTCTTGTTACATGGTTTTACTTGAACAAATTTGATTGTCAGTGGAATTACAGCAACTTGGCTTCTAGCTGCGATAATTTATATCTGTTCATATTCGCAAGATGACTGGATTTAATAGACTTGTCTACAGCATAATTGTTAACAGTCTCCTTTACGAGCCATATTATTTGTGGATGGTATTTGTTGGAAAGGGAAGATGTTTATGTTGTTAAGAAAGCCCATTGTTCCAAAATCACAATTTTACCCACATATGGTAATTTAATTTTAGTAATTTCATTTAATAATTTGCACTTCTATTTTTACTGGACTACACTGCACATCTCCAATATTTATGATCTTGCAACATATGGATTTGCTGGAGATTTCTCCCTAGATGCTACCTTCCACTGTTGACCCATGTTCCTTCTAATACAATACAATTCAATGATCTCAAACTTCTCAATATCTAAAGTAGCTGATGGTGTACAGAAGAATATTGAGAAGAAGCTGGCCTCTGATGCCAGGCTTATTTAGACAGCACTAGTCAGTTTCATGCATCGAACTGACAAGAACCATCTTCCACTGACAAAATACCATCTTTGTAACTATATTAACTTTCTCAAAGTTTACTTTCAAATGCTAAAATTACTGTTGTCTAAAGTTCCACGTTACAGTAGTCTTGCTATCACAATTTTTAGCTGTTCTTCTCATTTTATATAGGCCTAAAAAATATCCTGTTTTGCTGAATCTTCTTGACTTAGATAAAAAATAATTTTCTAGCATTTTGTTTAGGACTCCTTCCTATGCCTGACCATGTTAGTTCTACCCGGTATTTTCTTAGTTCTGAATTCTGACAATCAAATATTATCATACAAAATATTGCTTAATATCTGTATTTAAAACAAAATCATTAAAAAATAGATTCCAAAGTAATTTGTGTCCTCATTTTTTGCAACAACCTCCATTGTTAGCCTCCCAGAAAAAGCCCCTGTGAAAGACCAAGCTTTATTTTAGTCACATTCAAAGAATACCAAGGCACAACAATGTGACAGATTCTACTACCATTTAACGTATGTATTCAATTTGACTAATGCATTGCCCTTTGAATCAGTAAATAAATGGATTTTAAGAATTAGATTTCTCTAAAGATGTTACAGAACATTGAAAGCACAAAAGGGTGGGCATAGATGACCTTTCCAAATGTAAATGAATACGTCACATAACAGCTAACTCAACAAAGAATGAATTTGATTCTCCCTCTCCTAGTTAACTCATATTTTTAGGAGTGTTTAAACATTGTTTATTTTTACAATCTTGACTATTTGTCTCTTGTATGCTACATCACAAAGCAATTAAATATTTGAAGTCAGATTCTATTTCTTTCACAAAACTGATTTAGAATTAAACTCGGAAAGCACCTAAAAATCTATTTTAAAATTATCCAAACCTATCATGGTAATGCTGAATGGAGAAAGGATAGCAGGACAATTTCCAATTCTCAGTATTATTTCCTAAACCACACTCTTTAACTCCTAAGCCACATTTTCTGTTGTTACATACAGCAAGCTTCCCTAATACCAAGTGGCAGGGGTACTTAACTTATTAACTTCATTTAATTCTTGACAGAATACATAAAAGCATACGAAGTGAAGTAGTATATTCCCTCTGCAACAGCATCACTTCTGAAATGTGCACCTCAGGAACTCAGTGTATTATGTTTACTTTTACTTTCTTGCCAATGACACAAAATATTGAAAATACTGCTTTCAAGAAATTTTACATTTTCATCTACTGACTAGCTTCAAAAATAGAGGCAGAATAACAAAATACACTGCAAATAAACTGGGACAAAGGAGATTTTATGTAGCTATGAAGTGATTACTAGGAATTACAATATATATCAAATCATAAAATCAGAATCAATTAGGTTGGAAAAGACCTTTTAGATCACTGAGTTGAACCATCAAACTAGCACACCCAAGTCCACCACTAAGCCTGTCCACCACTAAACATGTCTTTTCAATACCTCCAGGGATGGTGACTGACCACTGTCCTGAGCAGCCTTTTCCCGGCCTCGACAGCCCTTTCAGTGAAGAAAGTTTTCCTCATGTCAATTCAACACATCCCCTGGCACAACTTGAGGCCATTTCCTATTGTGTTATTACTTACTTGGGAGAAGAAACCAATCCCCACCTCATTACAACCCCCATTCAGGTAGTTGTAGAGAGAAAGGTCTCCCCTGAGCCTCCTTTTCTCCAGACTAAATGTCAGTTTCTTCAGTCACTCCTCATGAGACTTGGATACATCACAGTCATTGCAGAGCAAAGACACTTGGTGTTCTTTGATATCTGACAAGACTTCCCTGGTTTCAGGTGCAGCAGATTCCCACTATCTCCTAATTTAGCAGTCTCAATTTTTACTACAACCACCATAAACAGATACATTACTGTATTTTACCAAATCAGAAATTTTCATCTCCACATTAGCTGGGTTAAGTAGACTGAGCTGAGACTTGTGCAGGTTTAAACCCATGAATCAGTAAGTCAAGAGAAACATGACTTGTTCTTTTTCATCAGTGATAACTTAGTGCACAAATGTAAACTCCTGATTAATAAAGCAATACAAGCATTAAGTTCTGACCAAAGACAAATAAACCTTTTTGATACTTTAAAGTCAGTCAAAAGGAAATAAAGAAGCACCAAGGAAGCTGATAAATCAATTAAATTTAAAGTTAGTGTTCAGTGATGTACAAAATACAGGTATTGTTCACTTTATATCTGACAGAAAGCATTTACTATGAAAAATACGGATAAGTAAACTGACTTCCTTCAAAAAGTGCAAAAGTCAACATTTTTCTTAGTTGAATTTATATAAATTATTATTTAATCCTTATGTTTTAACATCAATCCTCATGCTTTAACATAAATCCTCACTGCCAAACCATGTCACTCACAAACAGTCTGAACATATTTGTTTACAAAGATGCAAAATCCCAGCAAAATGAGAACTGTTAAATGCAAATCACATTTCAGTCTTCTTCATGAACAAATAATATTACTGCAGATATAGGACCCCAAAGATATGTAGTCAGGATGGAAAGAAAATTGTTTGAGAAATGGATAATCCCATTGTGAAAGGGAAATAAATGTATTTCCGTATTTGTTATTAGGAACAATCTTTACTGTTTCTGTATAAAGCAAGATTACAGAGGTCCCATCAGACAAGCTGAAGTTTGTAATGTTACTATGAACAAAATAACTTATTTGGTTAGAAGAATATCTATTTTTGTAGGAAGGAATGAATGCACTGGCACTACTTCATATGGAAGTTCTACAAAAGAATTTTAAATATCATTATACATACAGTACCACTAATAATGACTTAACATTTTTTAATAACATTCCATTGCTCTTTCACAAAGGGTTGCTATTTTCAGTTTTAATCTGCAAAATCTCAAACAGCAACAGAAATGAAAGTAAGGTAGTATCATCCAAAAAGTATAATCAAGGATCTACTACCTTTTATTTTTCTTTTTTAACAAATGATATACCCAAGAAATGTCATGAGTTATAGGAAATGGATCATTAAGAACTACTTGACCCAGAAAATAGCAATTCATACTAAATATTAGAGTTTCTCTTTCAATTTTGCAGTGTAACTAAGTGTTACTCTGGAATGCTGTTTAACTGGGAACTCACTGAAGAAGTAGTGGACATTTTCCTATACTTTATTCTACTGTATGCGTAAGCACTTGTATAATTTTTTTTTTTTTTTTTTTTTTGTGAGAATGCAGTGAGATGGAGACAGAAAGAGAAACAATGCACAGCTGCCTTGGTTTTTTGAGACCACATTTTCCCCAAATCCTTTCAGTAAAAAGACAAGAGTCCTGTTCAACCTACAAACTACAAGGCTTCATAATCTGTGGTATTAAATACAGTTCAGAAATTTTAAGAGAAGCATCTTGGAAGGGATCTTCAGCTAGTGTGGGAAGAAAAGAATCCCCTGTACTTGAAGAAAACTCTCTGTACCATTTCTAATTCAGAATTACAGGCTCATTTCTTCAATGATCCATATGACAAAGCTGTGACTATTTACCGCAGGTGCTCCCTGTGACTTCAAGGGGTTTTTTTGTCTTCTTCCCATCTCTGCTATCCAAGAAAACTTCAAATACACAGAAAAAATATAAACTATTAAGAAGTTACATGACCCCAGGAGCTGGGCTTTAAGGAAAACAGATTTTGGATTTAAGGAAATTAGTAGATTTTGACACTGACAATACAGGACAGATTACAGAAAACTGTGACAGGCAGTCACTCAACAAATTCTTTTTGAGGGACCTCAGCGCAAACAGCCTAGTTCCTCTGGAACTGCTTTTGACTCAAGGCTGACTCTAGTAAGCAAAAATGGCTATAAGTGGCAAACTCCTTTTATGACAGCTAATGGTCCTATGGGGGAAAAAAAAAACCAACAAGAAACTAACGAATCAACCAAAAAAAACCCCCCACAAACAAACAAACAAACAAACAAAAAACCCCCAACCAACCAAACCAAATCCAACAGGAAACAAAACAAACAAAAAAATCAACAAACCAAAATGAAATCAACCAACCAAAACAAAACAAAAAAACCACAAACAAATAAAAAAACCCCAACTAACCAAACCAAACCCAACAGGAAACAAAACAAAACAAAACAAAACAAAAAATCAACAAACCAAAACAAACCCAACCAAACAGAACAAAACAAAAAAAAAGCCAAATGAACAAAAACAAACAAACAAAAAAACCCCACCAAAGCAAAACAAAAAAAAAAGCCCAAACCGTTTATGCCATCTAATTTTTTCTGGCTCTCTTGGAAAGGCTATTTAGTCCAGATACTTATCTACTAACCAGAAACTAAACCAGAACTATACTTATGGCATCTATGAGAAAATTAGTAACTCAGGTTAACTCTGTTATTCACTAATAAGGAGTAAACCTTGCAGTTCTGAATCTTTTTATATCTTTTGATGATACAGTGCAGAAAGAGTCAACAGAGAGTCACAGCCTCTCACTGGAACTATGAACTAAACCTACAAAAAAAAATGGAAGTGTTCTATAAAGGCTGACAAGATTGCAAATATCTGCTAGATTTTGGAGAAGCTCAACGTTGGTTCACACTTTGATGGAGACTTGCCCCAGAATACCTCAAAAACGCTAAAAGGACTTTCAATCTTGAAATCTGAATTTTATTAGAACACAAACCACAACAAATAGCTTTTAAATATATAACTGGATAGTGAAACAAAAAAAGTACGAGTTCTGTAAGAAATCTCCCATCCTATCATCTCCAAATATGCTAAGCAGTCAAGACTACATGATAGCCCTCCTCCCTGCTGTCCAATCACATCTTAACTTTAAGAACAAAACATATTTGTAAACTTAAACAAATAAAACAAATATGCCATCAGTCACATACATCCTTCTTGAAAAATGCATAGAAAGAGATTCTCTTTAGGTTAACTCTGCACTTAACAGAAGATACAAACTCCACCTCATAGCTACCAGGAAATAATGCAGTCTATGATTTCTGGTTGTATATACAGAAGTCTATCAGCATACTGATAGTTGCCACCAGCAACTTCATGAGCCATCACACGCACTTGAAGAGTAGTGAGTCAGACTGAAGATCCATGGCCTTTCTGAATGTGTATTTTCTCCCAGGATGTGTAATACAAAACTGGCAAAAAACCCCAACCCAAAACATATTCCTCAAGTCTGCTGAACCACAACACTTCCACAATGATGGCTCCTCCCTTCACTGTCTGCTTTGCTTAAAACAGTTACACCAGCATCCTGTCGAGTCTGGTGTCATCTCTTAATTTATTACAATGCCCAATTATGCGTGAAGATACTGAATGAGGCAAATTCCAGACCTGTCGCAGGTGTCTTTCAATGACATAACGTGAAATTCCTCTGATCAGGTAAGGACATCTGTCCTGTGGCTAGTGATCTTGAACTCCTTCATGAAGGAGCAGGGAGAGACAGGTTGCTCTAGATATGATTCCCCTCGTTCTGAAGGACAGGTCAAAAATGCACCAAATTAATTACACCCAAGACAGCTTACTTGTCCACCAAAAATATCTATCATGTGTTCTTCAGACCTGTTCACCCCCTGGAGACACTAATGCTCTCAACCCTTTGAATGAGCCTTTCTTCTACAGGATTCAACTCCAGCCTCTTGTCAGACTATTCAATTTACAGACAGCAAAACAGAAGTACAAAAAGGATGGATGGTTTATCTAACACAACAATAAAAATGAGGTTTTCTGCATCCTAGTCCAGGATGTAGATGTCCCTACCAGGCTATACAAAAGGACTTAATATGACTGGAAAAAAACCACAATTAACAACTAGATAGACAGCAACCACTATTTACAGGCATGTCAAAGGACAATTACAACCTTGAGTTGTACATTAAATTAAGTGTGTTTATTTGTGTAAAACAGTATTAATCCCTCTGTTGAGGAAAATGGAAGGATTTTCATACAGAAATTTAATGTGAAGGAAGTGAAGGCAAGGGGAAAAGGCTTGCCACTGTTAATAAAATAAATAGATGTCAGCACATATAGACATCACATATTAGAAGCCTTCTATCTGCATAGCAGAATGATGGCTTATAAAATCTTTCCCCCGTGCTTTAATATCTAGTGATGAATGCAACTGGAAGGGAAAAAAATCAACAAAAAAAAGAAACCCTTGCCAACAGTTTCCAAACATTTCCAAATAAAATAATCTGCTTAAAAATTATATTTTGGACAATTTATGCTAAATAGTGGATATGTGTTATTCATAATAAATAATTTCTCAGTGGAGTTACCTCCTTTGAAAAGTCACAAAGCATTTGAACAGCAGTGTTTGTACACTGTAAACAGCTCTAAGACTTCTCTTAAACTCCTGAGAAATTTAAAGCTGAATAAACTGGAAATTAGCATGAAGACTACCTTATATAGTGTTGGGACACCAGCAAAAGTCTAAAATGTTCAAGTTCTCATAAACTACTAAATCACTAAACATTAGTAATAAATGCTTCAGGTTTCTTACACAGAAATGTCTCCACTCCAGCATGTGAAGATTAGTGATGAGAGCTAAAATTAAGATAATCAGAATTTTCTCAATCAATACAAGTGGAAGAGACACTATTGTGGGTCTCAGATCTCCTCAAACCTGCCATGTAGCATCTCAGAAATCAGAAGCAACCTACTTCTAAAACTGACTGCACGACTAGAGTAATTAAGACTGTTAGACCATACATCCAATCTAGTCCTCCTAGGCTCCCTTCACAGGAGTCATCCATTTCAGGATGCCAGTCTAGAAATAAATATTTTTCATTAACTGAGTGCGAACTTCTGAACCTAAAACTTTCTCAAGCTTTGGTGTGTCTACATAGCAAGAATTTGCATTCAATCTGGTGAATCTCATTACAAGAGTCTGGAGAAGCTCCATGGCAACTAATTCATTGTTTGGAAAATATACTTTGTTTTTTATGGAACTTCAGAGGAGTCAAAATATCCCAGAAAAATATTCAGGTTCAATGTAAATGACCACAGCAAATAATCAGTGATGTAACAGAAGATTGTAAAGAAACTTCTCTAAGGAATGTTGTGAGTCATCTGAATCCAGTCAATATCAAAAACCCTTTGAAATGCCAGCCCAAAGGCAGAACTTTTTCAAAGCTGGCCTTTACAGAAATTTATTTCCTACTAGGGAGGACAGGAAAATTTGCTCAGTAGCTCTGTTTCTCTCCAGAGAACTTAGCTAACTCCAAAGGTGGTCACATTAAAGTCAGAAGTCTAAGGAAATACATAGTAATAGTTAAACCTTCCATAAAAGACACACCTGAAGAGGAAGAGACCCTCTGCTTTTGTTACACTCACCTGCAGCTTTCCAGAAGAGAAATTACTTCTCTGTTCAACTTGATATCTGTCTTATGCAGTCCCTTGAAGAAGCAACTTTATGAGCTCCTTCAACAGCAACAGGCAGATTGCATAAAAATGTAGCTCCCTACCATAGTGTAAAAGTAACACCAGTGTACACGTGCCATGGGTATTCAACTAGTCCAACTGATGTCCAAAATCAGCATGTAGATGTGGGAAAACGCATAAAATCAGCATGTGGATGTGGGAAAATGCATAAAATCAGCATGTGGATGTGGGAAAATGCATAAAATAAACCTCAAAGGGATTAAGTTTATGCAAAAAAAACCCAAAAACACCCATAGATGCTGAAGTGATCCTTTTTGTTTATCTGCCTAGCAAATATTCAAAAACAGCTGACGAAATACAGATTCTCCAGTGTTCTGCTGTAATACTCTTTTCACCTCATCAACCAAGAATGAGCTTCCAGCTCTGCAACTGCCCTACAGCTACCATCGCCCCATAGCATCAAACATTTTTAGATTGGATATTAGGAAATATTTCTTCACAGAAAGGACTGCAAAGAACTGAAACAAATTGCCCAGGGAAGTGGAGTCATCATCCCTGGATGTATTTAAAAGACATTTCAATGTGGTGCTGAGGAACATGGTTTAGTGGCAACCTGGCAGTGCTGGGTTAATGGCTGGACTTGATGATTTTAAAGGTCTCTTCCAACCAGAACAACTCTATGATTCTATAATGTCCTAGCACTGGTAACAGATGTGTCACCTCTTATCTGACTACAGCCATGTATTTTGAAAAAAGCTTTCCACCTAAAATCAAGGAGAAAATAATGTTCCCATCATAAAATAGTTTTGTTTGCTTGTTGTTAGGGTTTTGCTTGTTTGTTTGTTTTAGGATAAAGCCCAGGACAAAGCTTTCTTCAACAGAAATTAAAAAGGGAAAAACAATAGCAGAGTTACTCACACAGGAATAACTAGCAGCCTGGCAATCAGCACCCACTGGAGATTAAGGTTAAAAGCTTTTTGTCTGAACTGAAGCAAATGGGAACTCAGACTTGAAATGTCCACATGGTATGAGAGTACTTGAGCTGCAAAGCTGCTCATAATACCCTGGGGTTTAACAAAAAAATACTCTCCAGACTCAAGACACTTTTCCAACAGAAATTTTAACAAAATTATCCTGTTCCAATGGAAGCTTGGCATTTGGCCAAACTTGACAGAACAGTAAAGCAGATTCAGGTAAAATAAAAATACCAGTCCAGCAACCTCTACCAGAAGGTCAGACAAAATGTAGCTCATCTGCCTAGGAAGAAGGATTGATGAAGACATGACAATTTCACTTTATTTGCTCACCATAAAATATTTGGCTAATTCTTTTCTCCTTCCCCTGATGATGATATACAGTCCTAAAGAACTACTTCACTTTTTGGGATTTTTTAAGCAATTACATTTACAAGCATAAAGAACAAAGCAAAGCACAACTGAACTTAGCATAACAGGTCGCTTGAACATATCACAAAATAAATTATCCAGATCATCTAAAGAATCTCTTATTCATTAGGGCAGAGTTTCACTACCGCTACAACAGCAACAGAAAATCTCAAATTTAGTGCATACACACACACGTGTGCATCTTTCCACACTCACTAGCAGACGTGAAGCCTACTTACCACTGTCATCACACCTTTGTCATTATGTGAAAACACAAAGTGGTGCAAACCCTTATAAAATTTATGTTCAGCAGAGCTGCTAAAAATAAACCCTAGATAAATTAAGCTATTTAATTTGTTACAGCATATGCTTAATTCATTTTGTTAAACCATGGACCATACTTATCTCTGCTTCCTTATAATGATGACTGGAACTTTCTAACCTACACAGCTCTTGTTGTAATGTTGCTGTGCCTCTGCCTCTGAAGTTTGGCATGTTTGCTTATATTTGATAGTGCAAGTCCTCTAAGAATGTAAACTAGAACACCAGTGCAATGTACTGAATCTGACTGGATGCCAAACATGACTCATTTTAGTAAGCATACAGTGAAACTTCCCCCAACAAAATGGTTTTAGTTATATTTTAAATCAAGTCTAATTCTTTATGAGACAAATAATAGCTTGATTGCTGTTGGGTTTTTTTTTAAAAGCTTCAAATCAAACAGAACCTTTCAGCATTTATTTCTAATAGTTCATAGCAATTTCATGAATCCATAATGAATCCTTTACTTACATTCAAAGTGAATGTGAACATAAAGACAGATGTATTTATGATTCAACTTTAACATATAGAAAGACGAGTATATGCAGAAATGGTTTTATCCTTTGGAAAGACAAAATTACCTCTGTCTTTAATTGGGGCAGAAAATATTTCTGTTCTTTCAATACTGTGAACTTGAGTAATTTTGTGTCTGCAAGATTACTTGAAAGATACATTTTTTTTTTTTCTCTAAAGGTTCATAAAATTAGTATTAAGGTCATTCTGGTTTCTCAAATAGAAGAATAAAAACATTCCCATGAATATTATTTTTCCCCTTCAAATTCCCTAAGTACAAAGAAAATAACTGTCCTTTTAAATATATGAACTACAGGAAATACATAATGCAGCGTACAGATTTCACTGTCCCTCACTACATCTCACACAGTTTGTGTGGCTCTAACCCTCAGCTTCCTCTCCCTTGCAGTATCTGATCCTCATGCATCTACTAAGGACCATAGGAATGAAATCCAGTAGCATTTCATTATCAATCAGGTGTGTTTGGAAAGAAGAAATCAGGGTTGAAGAATGTCTGGAAATGGAAAGGTGTAATGAAAAAATGAAGGCAATCCACTACAAGTGATTAGGGGATTTTAGGCAGTGTCATGTATCTTATCTAAGAATCCACTGAACTATATGGCTTAGACAAACTAAGGCAAAATTACCACCATAGATCATGGCGCAATTTTTACCAGTTCATTACTCATACTGGTCCATTTCAGCACTAGTATAGAAAGGGGTCAGGTGCAAGAATAAAGGACAGGATCATAAAAGTCCTGAGTGTTAGCAGATCTGAAGTTTCCATAGTTAAAGCTATACCATTAAAACCTGCAAAGGTAAACAAAGCTAGAGGGACATCAGAATCCTCAATAGTCAATGCACAGAAATGTGCTTTTGCACAGCAATAAATGCACTTTTTTCCTTATCAGAAGTCTGTTCATATATCTACTGCTGCCAGGACTACTTCTAACGTAGCTGTAATGGCTGTTCTCACAGCCTTGCTTGCTAGTTCCAGTGGTGAAATCAGAATGAGGAGCAAGTTCTGCAGCTTCATGTGATAAAATTAAAATCTCATTCATGAAAGATACATAGAACTTCTGTATACACAGAAATTATTGAAGCAGAACCAAAGTCTCTGATTTTGTTTACCAAAATCCATACAAAAGTTAGTTACCATCATGAACAGGTTCCAAACTTGCAGTCCCAGAACCAAAGGGCTTTATTTTCTTTTCCCTTTACAGAACTGAAACTAATTCTGACTACTTGTCTGTTTCAGTATCAAAAAGCTGTAAGAAAAATAAACTCAGTGAAATACACCGAGGATACAGGGACCAACTTGAAGTTCAGAGTTGTTTTGCTGCATTTCTATATTGTTCATCTATAAATGTCTCTTCACCCGTAGCAAAGCCTGACTTTGCTTCCAGCTCCCCTCCACTGACTTAAATTACATAATTGCTGTCAGGTAGCTGGCTGTCACAAACCAACTGTTATTCCCCTTGGCTGTGTTTTAATACATCAATCTGCAGCATCAAGGTCCTGCACCTGGGTTGGGGAAATCCCAAGCACAAATACAGGCTGGGGGACGTGTGGATTGAAAGCAGCACTGTGGAGAAGGATTTGGGAGTGCTGGTGGATGAAAAACTGCTGAATATGAGCCAGCAATGTGCACTCCCAGACCAGAAAGACAGCTGCATCCTGGGCTGCATCAAGAGAAGTGTGGCCAGAAGGTCAAGGGATGTGATTCTTCCCCTCCACCCTGTTGTACTTGGACCTCACCTGGAGTACTGTGTTCAGCTCTGGGGGCTCCAACATAAGAAAGACATGGACCTGCTTGAGTGGTCCAGAGGAGGGTCATGAAGATGATGAAAGGGCTAGAGCACCTTCTCTATGAGGACACGCTGAGAGAGTTGGGCACATTCAGCCTGAAAAAGAGAAGGCTCCAGGGAAACCTTATAGTGGCCTTCCAGTATTTAAAGGAGCCCACAGGAAAGATGGGGAGAGACTCCTTAGCAGGGAATGTAGTGACAGGATGAGGAATCATGGTTTCAAACTGAAAGAGGGTAGATTTAGATACTAGAAAATCTTCACTTTGAGGGTGGTGAAACACTGGAACATGTTGCCCAGGGAATCTATGGATGTTCCATCACTGGAAGTGTTCAAGGCCAGGTCTGATGGGGCTTTAGAGCAACCTGGTCTACTGGGAGGTGTCCCTACCCATGTCAGTGGGGTTGGAACTAGTTGATCTTTAAGGTCCCTTCCAGCCCAAACCATTCTGTGATTCTATGATGCTATGGCAGGTAAGAGACATTATAAAACTAACAAAATAAAACTTAAAGGCTGAATAATTAATGTTATAGTGTTTTCTGAATAGGTATTGTCTACCCACCATGGAGCAGATCATCTTGAGTGCCATTATGCACCATACACAGGACAACCAGGTGACCAGACCCAGTCAGCATGGATTTATGAAAGGCATCTCCTGCTTGATGAACCTGATCTCCTTCTATGACAAGATGACCCACCTTGTGGATGAGGGAAAGGCTGCAGATGTGTCTACCTGGACTTTTGTAAAGCCTTTGGCACTGTTTACCACAGCATTCTCATGAAAAAGCTGGCTGCTCACGGCTTGGATGGGCATACGCCCTGCTGGGTAAAACACTGGCTGGATGGCTGGGCCTAAAGAGTGGTGGTAAATGGAGTTAAATCCAGATAGCAGCTGGTCACAAGTGGCATTCCTCAAGGTTCAGTATTGGGAACACATCTATTAAACATCTGTATCAATGATTTTGATGAGGAGATAGAATGCACCTTCAGTAAGTTTGCAGAAAACACCAAGTTGGTTGGGAGTGTTGATCTGCTTGAGAGTAGGAAGGCTCTACAGAGGGACTTGGACAGGCTGGATTGATGGGCCGAGGTCAGTTGTAAGAGGTTCAACAACGCCAACTGCTGGGTCCTGCACTTGGGCCACAACAACCCCAGGAAATGCTACTGTCTCATGGAAGAGTGGCTGGAAAGCTACCCAGTAGAAAGGGACCTGGTGATATTGATTAACAAGATGCTGAACATGAGCCAGCAGTGTGCCCAGGTGGCCAAGAAGACCAATGGCATCCTGGCTTGTATTAGAAATAGTGTGGCCAGCAGGACCAGGGATGTAATTGTCCCTCTGTAACTCAGCACTGGTGAGGCCACACCTTTAGTACTGTGTTCATTTTGGGGCATCTCAATAGAAGAAAGACACTGAGGTGCTGGAGTGGGTCCAGAGAAAGCAACTAAGCTGGTGAGGGATCTGGATAATAAGTGTTACGGAGAGTGGCTGAGGGAACTGGGGTTATTTAGGCTATTTAGTCTGGAGGCTGAGGGGACACCCTGTCACTTTCTACAACTACCTGAAAGGACATTGTAGAGAAGTAAGTGCTGGTCTCTTCTCACAAGGAACTAGTGCTAGAACAGAAGAGAATGGCCTCAAGCTGCACCAGGGGAGGTTTAAACTGGACACTGGGAAAAAAAAAATCACTGAAAGGGTTGTCA
>JANHGN010010016.1:0-14041 GCA_024605025.1 Megaceryle maxima | reverse complement strand
AAATATTTAGTTACTTATTTATACAGAAATGTATATTGTCACCTAGTAATGTCACCTATTTCAGGATATGCTGAAATTATCTACAGCTTGTAACACAGACTAAGACTTGAGAGTCCTGGACTCGACTTCTGTCTGTCTCTAACTTGATCCAATTATATAATCCTAAATCCTGGCACCAAAAGCACCTAGTTTCTTTCCTGGCAGCAGGAAAGGGTATGTTCCCTCATTTTCAGTCCTAAGGGAAAATACATTGGAAGATACAGACTTGATCTCATCAAGTTAACTGATTTATATAATTGAAATGAAAAACTAAGCCTTCCACATACAGAAATGTTATAGTCTACAACGCAATGAAAGCAGGATGCTGATTTTAACTGATAATAAAGAAATTTGGAGTTTTACTAATTCTGTCAGTGTATGGCAGAGCTTAAGATCTGAATTAGCACTAATAACTAGAGAACAAAAATGTACTGGGTTCAGAGGGTTTCAGATAAAGCTGATGGGACAGTAAGAGTACATGCCATTGGGGTGTATCTCCCTGTCTATCACTAATACTTGCTCAAGGTAGAGAAGAGCTTACATATGACCAAGAAAGACAGGCCACTGTTTACTGATTACAAAAAATGGGTATCCAATCTTACAGGTTTTACAGGTTTGTGTATCTTCAAATTTCTAAATTATGCTTAGAGCTTAAATCAAAAGACTTTAACAGCAAAGTTTTTTGTAATAAACTTTTTGAGTGTTAGCTTTATATTAAAATTAATTACTTCCATTTGTAAGCTACTGACTTGCAACTCATTAGTCAAAATTAGTTTTAAGCACTCAGTTTAGTTTAATTCACATTAACAGACTGAAATACCTTGAAAAAAATGACATCCACTAATAGATTAGATATCACTAAAAGACAAAATTCTATCTTTAAATACAGTATAGAAACTTGACCTCTCCTATAACATCTTTATCTCTACACCACCATGAATCAGAAACCACCTATACTGAAATCTCCCTTAATATCTCTATGAACTAGATCATTTAGTTCTACAGTGCATTTAATAGGTGCCATAACTGATAAAAAAAAAAATCACTGCATGTGGACGAAACTGCCTGAACTTTGGAGATCCAGCAAGATTACTCAGTAATGACGAGTTCATTTGCTAATGAAGAGTTAAATCTCCAATTATCAGCTGAAGGTAACGAAAAGCAATGCTGGTACATAGGAAAAGTGGTATTAGATTTCCTCCAATTTCACATATTCTCTGGATATGCAAACTTCCCAAAGGAAATAAATGCAAGCCAATGCTTATCAGGAAGAAGGAATTGGCAAAAAGAAAAACAAACACCACAATACTTTATAGACAAAACAAGCAAGGAATTCAAGCCAAAACAGCTGTGAAGCCTTTAAGAATTAGATCTTAACTTGCAACTAGTACCCAGCTTAGAATATTGAGAAAATATAAGTTAAAATACTTCCTCCTGTCTGTGAAGTAATCTTATTTCTACTTTTAGCACAATATTTTAAGATATACAATGGGTGTAGTTAAGTTTTTCTGCTTGCTTTACATCAGAATAGGAGATCTTCTGAAATAACTTTGGTACAGCACTACATGTTCATTAAATGCCCACTATTCTTTCACCTATGACTGAGGTATTTCTAAAAATCAATAGTTCCTAAAATTATATTACCATTTTAAAGTTATTTTTCTGTATTTCCTCTCAAAAACTTCTAATTCATCACTTCTAGAGCCATGAAGACCAGCTCAGAATAAGAAAATTACATCCCAGCCATTACTACATTTCTTTTACAAGCTTTCCTTAGCAAGCACAGGGTCTATGTGAAATACTGAATGCATGGGAAAGAAAATTTGACACTGAGTCCAGCAAACTGCATGGTCAAAAATAATTTTAAAGTATGCTTTGAATATTTTATGCGAGATACAGTACATTAACACATTTTCAATGTGGATGATCATGCAGTCCTTTGAACAGATTAGCAGTAAGGAAGGAAAAAATGTGAAAAATTAAACATTTCTTACATCTACTATTAAGTCTGGATTTATACATCCAAAACGGCTGTGGGTTAAGCAGTTTAATTTGAAGAAAAGTAGTGAAAAATAAGCAACATCAGCTCAATACCCAAAAAACTAAGAGTCTTGCATCTTGACTATGTAGTAGCTGTGGGCTTTAGCAAACTGCCAAGAAGAATTAATTCTGAAGACAGTCACGTGGGAAAGCACAGCTACAGGTTTTGATCCTCTGAAACTTTGAGGAAGTCAGATCATCTGAGGCTGGAGCTCACTGATGGGGATTCAATGTGGTTTCTTAAGCTTTGAGATACAAGGCATGTACACCCATGTGCACAGATCTCCATTTCAGTTCCACTTACATCATTCCCCAAGTAGAAGAAATAAAAACCACTTAAGGCACTAAGTATATGGGGAATTATTTTACAGCTGAGATTATGAGCCACTCCCATGTCTGCTGCAAAACATTAGCTGATATATTGGGGAATTTTCAAAAAATGCTTTCTTTGGAGAATTAAATTACCTTTGTAGATGCAATAAAATCTAATCAGTGCGTTTTCTGAACATGTTCCTTAAGTCTCTCTTTCTCATAAATATTAATGTACAAAATCAGAGGCCAAGTCATTCCAAAATTCATACACTGTATAAATTTAGAAGTCTTAATGTCGTATTAGCACACAGAAACAGTAAACATCACACTTGTTTTTTTAATACATTCAAATGTTGAGTATTTTCCAGTAGAATACTCTTAAGGGACCTAATTAACCAAATGACAGTTTTTCAGATTAGCAAAGAAGCTAGATATGTAGATGAAAATACAGGCTAAGAAGTTGGAATTTGAACTAGTGACAAGCATATGTTTTTAATCTCTGCACACTGTAGTTGCATGAGGTGAAGAACTGATGTTTATTTTCTTCTTTTTATTGGGTAGTCCCAGGTCATATAAGGTTATTTCACATGAAGACTCAAAATCCTGTCTATCAATTCTCCCATTTGTGATTATATTAACATAAATTAAACCATTATAAGTGAACAGCCTCTAATCCAGAACAGAATGATTCGTAATTGGTTGATGTCTGGCATCAGTGTCAGGCAAGATCTTTGCTCCATGGCTACCAATAAATTAATGACAGTGATTTCTTCATCTGATGGCAGGTAGAATAAAACAAAGATAAAATAAATTTGAAATATCATAATACTAAACAATATGCGTCAACGTTCTCTGGTAAATGCAAATGTATGCAGTAGACTATCAGAGAAGTTTTCCACCAAAATCACTTTGCCAGTTTAATTTATTGATCAAAGTTTTAAAAGAGCTGTTTAAAACTACTGTTTTGTTTGGCATTAAAGACAATATATAAGCAAATACAAATATTGCCCTTTACCCTGAGTGAGCTCCCAGATCTATCTTTAATGCTGTCCTTCCTAAATGTTAGTCTCCCAAAACACTCTCCTGTTGATATTTTAGTATGCCCCTAAAGGAAGGAACATGAACAGATAATTAGTCACAATGACTGAAAAATTTTATATTCAATTAGGGATGCATATGATTTTATCATGTTATGTATTCATAAAAACTGCATTTGTTCACAAATAAATCTCACTGAACAAGAACAGTACCAAAAGTCATTTTTTAAGAAGAGTTTAAAAATAAAGGATGTTTTCAGAAGTTTGCTAACACGTTAAGTGTGCATACATTGTGTATATCCATTTATCTAATTCACACACACTTGTGTATAGGAGTAAACATGTTATTTTTAATTTAAAAAGCAGCATCATGAGTTCTTGCTGTCTGACTATTTCAAAGATAAGAAGACACTTATTTTTCATATGGAAGTCCAAAGCAGAACATTTTTTTTATTCCATGAGAAATACAGTCAGCTTTTACAACTCTACATAACAAATATTTTACATATACTTCTACTCTTCCATTGAATTGTACTAGAATGCTATGGACGATTTGTCATATCTCGATTAGCTCATTTTTCAAAATGCTCTCATGACACTCTGTATATAATTTACACAAGGTTTATTTGTCGAAAGTCCATAGCACCTGACAACAGATGTTTTGAAATGCATCCTATTTTGCTTGGCAAAATTTTATTTTAATGGGTTTGACATTATGATTTAAGTAAAGAATTCAGTGGTCATTTAATTTAGTTTAAGAAAACTAAGAGGAGACTTGCGTAAGTGTTCATTTTGTAACTCATATAATGTAGTTTTGAAGCCAATTAGCCTTATAAAGTGTGGGGTTTTTTTCCCAAATGATTATTCATTCTAAATTATTCTGCATATGATGTTTAAATGATGACTTCTGCTTGATTGCTTCTTCAGCTTCCCTTCCAAATAGCACGCAACTTTGAATCCACAGGTACTCTGTATCACTTTACACATCATGAACACACACAGTAAAAGGTACTATAGTATCTTTTTCAGCAGGAATTCTTTTGGATGAGCAGTAATTCTGAGATATTAACACAAACCTGTGGATAAATATTGCCATGTCTCCCTTTGAAGGACTCTTAGAGAACATAAACTCGGGGGTCTCTTGCTGCAGACTTTACTAGTGAATAGTCCTTTTTCTGATTATTCTTACTGAAATCATCTGTACTAGTGATATGGGTTAACAGATGAGTTATAGTCTAATCCAGCTTTCATTCATAATCAAGAATGCCACATATTGCCCTCTGAAAAAAATTAATAAATGAAAAAGAATGAGTCCACAAGTCTCTTGAAAGCCCCTTCCTACCTACGAAAATGTATGGCACATCAGTGCTGTGAGACAGTCTTCTCCTCAGATCATAATATAGTCAAATATAGAGTTTTCCCCACAAATAAGACTACACAGGTGGCTGAGAACAATTTCTCAAATAGCAAATCCCGCCCAACTTGTTTTCATGAACAAGTATCATATATATATATATAAATCCACCATCATAAAACAAGTACTCACATCTTTTTAAGCACACGTGCAGGCTGCCTAAAAATAAGCCACCATAGATTTTGACACTGACATGTTCTCACTCATCTTCCCTCTATCACCATATTATCTAAAAATGGCAAGATTTAGCTTGCATTAGAAGTTACAAGAAATAATCCTTATAATAATAAAGCCACATAAAAATAAAATTGTATGGATTTTGTCAGTTCATGCTATTTCAAGTATGAAGCATGGAAAAAAAAAGCAAGAAGGCTCAATCAGGACATATCAATGATAATGCTTCTTAAAATTATCTTCTGACCCAATCTAAAGAGGAGCTATAGTATACATACCAAACTACAACACATGGTGGCATTCTCTAATGCATCTGAGGGTGGCTTGTACTTTACCATTGACTTGTAAGTATTAGCCATGTTTCGAGTGGTAACATTTTCACTCCTCGCGATACATTCCTCTTATTCTAAACTACTTGTTCCCTGAGAACAAGTGCAAAATAAGTCATCACCACTTCTGAACATGCTTGAATATTGAGTTAAATACCACAAAATTAAAAAAAAAAAAAAAAAAAAAAAGTAGAGATGATATTACAATTAGTTTTAGTTGTCTTGGTTGGCTACTAGCCATCTACCTCGAAGAACTGCCAGCAAAACTTGTCAGTCTGTATACAAAGAGGCCTTTCCCTGGGATGGGCAGGGGGCTGGCAGACCCGCACCCGAGTACCCACAGGGCTGCAGAACGGTTCTCCCACAGCTGCCAGCTACGCCATATCTCTCACTTTGGTGACTGGGAGTCACTGGGCAGCGTAGAGTAGAACCTCTGCACTACAGCCGGGCTATGCCTACCAAAGTCAAGCCGGCAGTTCAAGGAAGGCACTGGCAAGAGACGGTTCCCAGACACTGGACACCTGAAAGCTTTCCATACTGTGTGCTCTTTGTCCTTTAAGGGAAAACACGGGTGAGACGGGGACACGCGGGGAGACAGGCAGGGCTGCCGCCCCGCCGGCTGCAGCCCGAGGGGCTTCCTGCCCTGGACCCCACCTGCCGCGACAGGCACCGGAGTCCCCGGGCGGCCTGGGCCCGCCAGACGCAGAGCCTCGGGCGGGGCGGCGATGCAGGCAGCTGACCTGCCAGAGCAGGCAGAGCCGGGTGGCACGGCAGGGGTTCCCAACCGAGGCTCCGTCGCGCCCCTCAGCCCGCGGAGCCCTTCGCCGGGAGCCGCACGCTGACAGGAGCGGGAACGGCTGGTGGCGCCGCCCGCCTCGGCAGCGCCCGGCCCGGGAAGTTTCTCGCCACAGGTTGCCCCCTCCCGCCCGCCCCCCCGGGAGCCCCGCGGGCGGGCCCGGCCACAGGGACGCACCTTGGCGCCGCAACCGCCGTTTCTTGAGCCCGAAGATGCGGACCTTGGAGAAAATGTCCACCAGGTTGCCGTTGCAGAGCCCGCGGTTCTTGCTGGGGCTGTTCCGCCTCCTGCTGGCCGAGGGCCGGTCCCAGTGCTGCTCCCTCGCCTGCCGCTTCTGGCGGATCAAGCCGCTGGCGATGGCCGCTGCCATGGCTGGTCGCCGGCTCGCCCACGCCGGCCGGCGCCGCGACGGGCAGCGGGGAGGGCGGCGGCGGGGGTTTAGCCCCGGCGGGGACTCATCCCCGGGGGCGCGGCCGAGCGGGAGCCTCCTCCGGCCCGAGGCGCGGCTGCAGCGGGGCACCCCCGCCCTGAGGCCCGCGGAATCTGCCGGTGCCGCGGGTCACCGCATGGGTGCCCCGCCGCCCCTCCCGCCGTGCCCCGGCGAAGAGGCACCTGCTCGGGCGTCTGCGGACAGACTGGCGGAGCGGAGGAAAGCGAGCGGGACTCGGGGCAGAACCGCGCCCGGTCGGGTCGGGTCCGGCCGGCAGCGTCGCCTCCCGGGGCTGCCCTTCAGTCCCGCTCCACCACCGCCCGTTCGCCCGCCGCTGCCATCGCCGCGGCCGGGGCGGCTACCGCCACCTCTTCCAGGCTCCCGCCTGATGATTGCCAAGTGCTTCAGAAATCAGCATCTGGAGAGAGCAATCTTCTTCTCCGGGGAGAGCTGTAATCACGGCTCTTCAGTCCCACCCCGCTCCAGCCTCCCCTACACACGCACGCACACACACACACAGGCACGCACCGCTGGAGCTTTTTTTTTGTCGTCCCCAAGGCGAGGGGCGGCGAGGGTGCAGAGGATGGAGGAGGCAGGAGAATAAAGCAAAGAGGGTGAGAGGCGGAGGGGTGTTCCTGATGCGGTTATCTGGTGGGAACCAGCGGGTTCCCGGCCGATCTGCCGCCCAACTGCCTCTGCTCCCCCTTAGCTTTCCGGATGGCTTCGTGCGGGGCTCCGTCCCCGCGGGAAAGGAGGGCGCTGGGCGCTGCCGGAGGGATGTACGGCCCTCCCCGTCCTCCGCCGCCCACCCTGGCACACCAAGGCACCCTCACACACACCCTCTCTCCAGTCCCGTGGCACAAGTTCCCCTCCGCCCTGCCCGTGGGCGGCCCCCCCGATGCACCCAGAGGTGACAGTGGTACCTGTCCCCGACCCCAGGCCGGGATAGCTGTGGGGGGCAGAGGAAGGCAGGTGAGGCACGCTACTGGGGGCGCCCCACACCCCATGAACAGACAGGGTAAAGTAGTCCGACTGGAGATGGGTTTCTGCTGCGTGAAAAGGCTTTAGAGCAGTGAGAAAGAAACACACAAGACGGAGGGGAACATCCACCCAAACCAACATGCAGTCTATGGAAGAAAAGGTTATTGCAACCAGCAGACTTTTAACTCGGAACACAAACTGATTTCTGGGCTTTCAGAAATACTGAAGGAATTCCATGGGGCACCCACAAACAGCCACAGTAGCTAGATCTATTTATCACCAGCACCATGTAAAATTATTTTGTAATTTTTTTCCTAGTCTACATCTTAGAGCAATTGAGCAAGCTCATGCAAGCTCTCTAGACACAGAATGCCTAAAATGCTTAAGGAGTCCCTGCCCCAAGGAGTTCACAATACACTGCAGATAATAAATACCATGTAAAATACGACATCTCATTTCTGTCCTTTCATCTTTTTTTTCTGTTGGGTCTTCACCCTTTTCAAATAAGGGGTTAATGTATTTCATGTTTTCTCTCTGCCAGCCTAATGGTGAAACTTCCTGAAGTTTGAACTAACCAGAGGAAAGTAGAAAACAGAAGCCAGCAGCTACACAGAAAACCATGCAGAGTTATGCTACAAGGAAGGGCAAATGCTCGCACAGGGACATATAATGTAATAAATAGCTAATTTTTATACTCTTCAAAATGCTCTAATTTATTATTAGATGGTTCTTTACAAAAACAGGCTTTGAAGTGTAAATATACATCCAAAATAGTTCACTGATTTTCAATAGAACCTCGTAGGTAAGAGTAGATTCTTGTTTCAGCAGAGGCTTCAGCATCTCAGATGATTTCCCTAAATCCTTTAATCTACAAAGGGCTATTTTTATACAGAGGGCAAAAGTGTATGGCGGGAACTCCCTTATACAGGGATTTTGTATTAATAGTAGACCAACTAGGAGCAGAACATGCACAATCGGATATGGATAATACATTTTAATTCTATTTAAAAGTGTCTCTAAAGAGATTCAGCTAAAACGCATCGGATTTTCTATCTGGCAATTTTTACAGAGCACCAATTCCCTACAACAGTTACAATTACCTTAACTAATGCAATTAGACAGAGAGGGTTTGGGGTTTTTATTATTGCAATTGCACTGTAGTAGCTTTGCATACTGCTTCCCATTTCCTCACCTCCCAGCAGAGGACAAGACAAGGCGTTCGCTTCCTTAAGCCTCCTCAAGACAGAAGCGCTCCTCCAAATGCCGCCCCGGTGCCGGCCCTGGCTCTCCAGCCCCCGCCCGGCCGCCCCCAGGGCGTTCTCTGCCTTCAGTACCATGGACAGCATCACAGAGAGCGGACGCCTGTGGCCCTGGGACATTCCGGGTCACTGCCGGAGGAGGAGACGGGACACAGCCCAACGTCTCCTGCTCGACCTGGCTCCAGAGAAAGGAATGAATGAGAGGGAGTAGAGTGAAATAAAGGCCAACCCTCCACTGTCTTTAATTTTCGTAGGAATTCAGGAGTGGGACACATACAGCCCTAAATTTTGCATGAGAAACTCTCCAAATAGATGTAGATTCCACATCTCCTTTTGCTGGAAGGACCTTTTTATATTATCCAATGATGCTATTCACTATATACTATCTACTACTATTGTTCCTTTTCTGTAGTTTCCTTCAAATACTGGGTCTTTGCCAAACACACCGATATTTCTCAATGACAAGATGCTCGGGGTGACGTCAAAGAAAGGAAAGAATGAAGGTGAAAATGGGCAGTATGCCTGTAGACAAGAGAAAATGTGTTTCTTACTCCAGAGATCAAAAACAATAGCTTTCTACTTGCATCTCAGAAATGCAGAGCAGTTGTTTACAGCTTGAGGTTTTGCAAAGAAAACTCAAGAGAGCCATCTGCTGTCTAAACCTGTGATAAAGGGTGTGCAGTTCCCGTCAAAGCCAAGGTTTTGCAAACACATTGTAGAAATATGAACATATCTGCTACCTTAAAGACTAGTAACTGCGCAAGATTACGCATTTAGGATAAATGGAAATATCTTAGTTATAGCATTTTATATGTTAAAATAGAATTTTATTTCTGATTAACTATGAAAACAAACAAAATCAAAAGAGATGGAGAAGGGATTTTCAATACTTTTTTTTTTTTTCCTTCTGCTAATTTCTAACTGCTAGTTTATAATGGAGTTTTCTAAAACAGGAATGTTTTAGAGTCTTTAAAATAACTTCCTGGAATGACTTTTAGAAGAAAACATTCAATAGATGTAAAGCGTGCATAAAATACTTGCTTTATTATGTACTAGGGTATGAAACATTATTATTCCTTTTGGTTGTTTGTTTTTTCTGTGTTAGTGGGGACAAACTATATTCCCTTTCATCTAATTTAAGATGTCATTCTTCATATCAAAACCAAACCAAATCAAACCCTAAGAAAATATCCCAAAGTCCTTACATGCATGTATTTTCTAGAAGCATAAAATACTAATTACTGCATTGCTAGTAAGCATGTTTTACTTTCATAAGATCTAGTAAAGCTTTTCTTGCATTTGCTTGCCAACAGTGCACACACACAGCTCACTTGTCCTGTCACATTCTAGTATATGATGCTGTAAAGTCAACCTATCTTATATTCTAGAAATCATTAGTGAAGTCTTGTCATTCTAGATGTTCTTTCAGACTCTAAAGAGTTGAGGATCATTTCATATCCTTGAAAAGGTTTTTTTCTTTTTTTTTTTTTAAGATGGTGTGTGGTATAGTTGCAAATAAAATGAATAACTTATTCCTTAAACTTCCATTCAAACTGGAAAGGCTACTTTATGTTTATAAGTATCAATTTAGGCATAACAATTGCAAGGTATGTATAGGAGTACATCTGGGCCATTGGGAAAATTTAATGACATTCCAAGAAGAGATGTCTCAGCAGCAACAAAATACTTGTTTATAAATTCTGATGGATTAATTTAATCAACATTCCAGTACTTTTCATAAGACAGCAGACTGATTATCAGAGTGCTCCTTCCAGCTAAGGCTGTGACTGAACATTTGTTGGTACTGATCAATTATTTACTGAAGGTTCCTGGTAATTTTGGTAGATGGCAATTCAAGTGTCTAAATTCAATTTACATACTAAGACCCCTTACTCCTACAAAATGATATCATAAGAAAATGTGATACCATTCTGGAAATGGGGGGGGGGGGGGGGGCAGCGGGGGAGGAATGTTTATAAGGAATAGTAGCTTCCAATACTTGATTTAATTTTCTTGGGGAACAAAGCTAGAGAAAGAGGTATGATTTAATGTCTTGAACAAAATGAAAGAAGTATGATCTAGGGCTTACTTTGTAGGTTCACTTATGTTTTAGTTTAAAAAAATAGAAACAAGGTAGAAAAACATTTGTCAAAATAAAAGGCCATATTTGTCATGACCATACCAGTATGAACATATTAAATCACTGATAAATCCCTTTTCAGATAATTTATGTACATTCCATACTTATAATAAGACTACTATGGTTGTACAATGAGTTTTAAACAGTTTAAAATAGGTCAGTTTTACATATTCTTGTATGTTAAACTGGATATAATTCTCCCTATAAGTTATAAATTAACTTCTCAGAAGACCATGAACTGTGAAGCACTGCATTTTAAAATCCTTAACATCCTGAACACTTGATAATGGTTGATTAGGTTTTGAAGAGCATTAAGAAGAAAGTTTACTAAGCATGCTAATATACTTCACAGAATTTGGATATCTGTGTTCTACATCAAAAGCACTCAGCTTTCAACGTCAGCATTCACAATGCACTGAGGGACCCAGAGGCATACCTCTTAAAATTTGCAGAATACATAGGAGGTCCTACGTAGTCAGTTTTTTTAAAAAGTCACTTGAATCCCTGTGAATATGACAAAAGTAAGCTTCTGGTACATTGTTTAGTGGAGTACACATATTTTAGAGAGCTTCTTCACAAGCTTTGAACTTAGTTAACTTTATGTATCCAAGTCATAAGAACTATTAAAACATAATTAGTGTATATGCAAGAATAAATAAATCCACCATGCAAAGAAGTCCTATCTTAGATGACTGTCTATGCAGAAAACTATCAAAACAGAAGTACTAATGTATGTAACATCTAAGGACGTATGTATGCCTATACCAACTCAGAGCCAATGACTTAGCTAGTGCAATACTTGTTCTGCATTGATGGATGCGATTTCTTTCACACATTACCTGGGATATGTCTGCAACTTGAAGGACTGAATACATCTATGCTAGTATGGATTCAGGTTCACTTAGGGAACTGCATAAAGTTGTCTTGTAGATGACCAATAGGACAGCACTGAATAGATATTGGCTTATTATTTAGAAATTACAAAATTCTTAAATTGCTTGGGTTTTTGCTTTTTTGACTTTGCTTTCCTCTTTCCCTTCCTAGTGCTAAATTTCATTGATTATACTGTAGGAATGAGTCTCACAAGTAGTGCTGTGTCAAGGAAAATTCCAGCTTAAATTATTTACAGTTTCATTTTCTATTTCATTTTTTAACTTTTTGTTCTTCAACAGGGAAAAGTGAATTGAGATTCTCATATCATTTTTAGCAACTGATCTGCTGGCGAAAGACATGATTACAGCTCCTAACTTCGCACACCTCCAATGACAACTTTCATGACTCTTCCTAGTTTTCACTCTCTCTGTCTTCTACCTCTTCTTTTGAGACCAAGTGGAAAAAAAAAAAAATCAGCTGAATTGACAGGAAAATCTAACAGTACACAGATCATATGAGGCTCTCCAGGGTAGCCCACCCGGGCCCAAAACTTAACTCCAACGAGTCTCTTTTAAACAACTGTTAACAACAACAACAAAAAGAATGAAGATCACTTTCAGGGACAAATCTATAGAAGTAATTAAAAATAAAATACATTGTTGCTTCTGCATCAACATATATATATATATATGATTTTAACTTTAAAACTTAAATAGTGCCCTTATAGAATCATAGAATGGTAGGGGTTGGATGGGACTCCTGGAGATCAAGTCCAACCCCCCTGCTAGAACAGGATCACCTTGGGCAGGCAACACAGGAACACATCCAGTTGGGTTTTGAAAGTCTCTATAGAAGGAGACTTATATTCTTAATTACACTGACATTGATTTTTGCTCCCACTGAAGATAATAGCAGATCTGAAGCACTAGAATGCTTCAGACAAAGCCAGTGGTGACACAAGACAGAACAACAACTTTCATTAGAGAAAAACACCGTCCCCATCTCTAGTCCACAAAGATGCATAGACCAGTTTAAATTTAGAGAGATAAAAATTATTTTTTCACCTTAAAACAACATCTGTTGAATTTGCTTATCTATTCACAACAGGACCTTTCTGTTTTGCATTACTTCTGAAACATGCTACAGACTTTATGATTATTCTCCCAAGCGACCAGAAGTCTCTGTAACATACATCTGCTTTACTTGATTGGACAGAAACAAAAGGAACACCATTCCTGAGAAATTTGGTCTCTACTATGAACTTTCCTTGGAGTCGGTAGAGTTGGCAGAGAATGACAATAAGTTGTTATACCTGCCCAACAATACTCTCCTGTGTTTGCTACTCCTAGAACAGAAAAAAAAAAAAAAAAAAACCAAACAAAAAACAAAATTAAGGAGTTTGCAGTGAAATGAACTTACTTACAGTGTCTTAATTGGAATCAAATATTATCCTAAACACACACTGATTTTTGCTGCACAAGTTCTAGAAAAAAAAGATGGCCTATAAAAAAGTAGCCATCAGTATGAAAATTTCTAATTGTAAGGAAAAAGAAATTGCTTTGTTGGATAGGAGAGATCTGGGAACTGTTTACCAGCATACAGATAAGAGATGGCTCCTTTCACAGACTATGAAATTATATCATAATATCTATTGGTTTATCCAACTGGTATCTTCATAGATTAGTCAAATCCTTTAGTCTTTTTGTTAATGAAATAAGTAATATCAGTGCATACACAGAACACACAACATATACAAACATAAAACACATGAATATGTAAAATTTTACAAACAAGTACTACACAAATGTTCGTGAGTGCATTTTTGTGTTTATAAGAATTTGGGGCAATTGGTAAGATTTTTTTATTCAGATACCTTGTCTGAATACCATGTAAAAGCTAAAGTGAAGTCCCAACTTAAACACAGCACTCATATCTCTTCTGTCTTAAGTTATTAGGAAATCCAAAATGCCAACCAAGTGATAAATATATATCTGTACACACATAAAAAACAATACAGTCCAAGCTTATTGATGGCACTTTCTTGAAGTCCTCCAAGATATTAATTTTAAATCACAGAACCATAGAATCATTTAGGTTGGAAAAGACCTTTAAGATCATTGAGTCCAACCATTAGCCCTATTCTACCAAGTCCACCACTAAGCCATATCCCCAGGCACCACATCTGTGCAGCTTTTAAACATATCCAGGGATGGTGAC
>JANHGN010010013.1:32256-42929 GCA_024605025.1 Megaceryle maxima | reverse complement strand
GGCTGCAGTGATCACACACTAGTGGAATTTACAGTCCTGAGGGGTATGGGTCAGGCAAAGAGTAAAGTCAAGACCCTTAATTTTAGGAAAGGAAAATTCCATCTCTTCAAGGAGTTAGTCAGCAGGACCCCCTAGGAAATGGCCCTCAAGGGAGCAGAACAGAGCTGGCAGATCTTTAAAGATGCTGTCTATAGAGTGCAAGAGCTCTCGGTCCCCAGGTGTAAGAAATCAGGCAAGGAAGGCAAGAGACCAGAATGGATGAGTAAAGACTTGCTGAACAAGGCAAAGGTCAAGGAACTACTCAGGCAGTGGAAGCAGTGACAGTTGTCCTGGGAACAGTACAGGGACGCTGGTCAGTTGTGTAGGGATGGGGTCAGGAAGGCCAAGGTGCGGCTGGAGCTGAACTTAGTAAGGGATGCAAAGAATAAACAAGGGCTTCTACAGGTATGCCAACCAGAAAAGGAAGGTCAAAGAAAGTGTACTCCCCTGAGGAGGAAGACTGGCAAACTGGTAACAACAGATGAGGAGAAGGCTGAGGTACTCAAAAAGATTTTTCTTTAGTCTTTGCTGGCAACCTCCTTTCCCACATCTCTCCAGTGGATGGACCATGAGATGGGGACTTAGGGAGCAAAGTCCCTCCTACTGTAAGAGAAGATCAGGTTTGTGACCACCTGAGGGACCTGAACAAGTCTATGGGACCTGATGAGATGCGTCCCAGAGTCCTGAGGGAATTGGCTGATGTAGTTGCCAAGTCATGCTTCATTATATTTGAAAAGTCCTGCTGACTGGAAAAAAGGAAACACTGCACCCATTTTTAAACAGGGTAGAAAGGACGCCCATGGGAACAACTGTCCTGTCAGCCTCACCTCTGTACCTGGGAAGATCATGGAACACATCTTCCTAGAAGCTCTGCTAAGGCACACAGAGGACACGGAGCTGATCAGAGACATCCAGCATAGCTTCACCAAGCATTAAGTCCTGCCTGACCAACCAAATGGCCTTCCATGATGGAGTGGCATAGTGGCCTTCTGTGGTTAATGGACAAGGGAAGAACTATGGATGTCATCTATCTGGAATTCTGTGAGGCCTTTAACATGGTCCCCCACAACATCCTTCCCTCCATATTGGAGATGTGGATTTGATGAGTGGACTGTTCAGTGGGTAAGGAATTGGTTCACTGGTCACATCTAGAGGGTAGTGGTCAACAGCTCAATGTCCAGATGGATATTGGTGTCAAATGTTGTCCCTCAGAGGTCTGTACTGGGACCAGCACTGTTTAATATCTTCATCAATGACCCAGACAGTGGGATTGAGTGCAAGTTCACAGACAACACCAAGCTGTGTGGTGCAGTTGACATGCCTGCTGGCCAGGACACCATCCAGAGGGACCTGGACAGGCTTGAGAAGTTGGCCTGTGAACCTCATGAGGTTCAATAAGGCCAAGTGCAAGGTCCTGCACCTGGGTTGGGAGAATCCTCATTATCAATGCAGGCTGGGGGTTGATGGGATTGAGAGCAACCCTGTGGAAAAGGACTTGGCGGTGCTGGTGAATGAAAAGCTGGACATGAGACAGCAATGTGCACTCACAGCCCAGAGGGCCCACCACTTCATGGGCTGCATCAACATGACCAACAAGTCAAGAAGGTGATTCTACCCCTCTACTCTGCTCTGGTGAGAACCCAGAGACCCAGAGAACCTTGTCCAGATCTGGAGTCCTCACCAAAAGAAACACATGGACCTGTTAGAGCAGGTCCAGAGGAGGGCCACAAAAATGATCAGAGGGTTGGAGCACCTCTCCTTTGAAGAAAGGTTGATAGTGTTTGGGTTGTTCACCCTGGAGAAGAGAAGGCTCTGAGGAGATGTTATTGTGGCCTTTCAGTACTTAAAGGGGGCCTATAAGAAAGATGGGGACAGTCTTTTTAGCAGGGCCTGTTGTGACAGGACAAGGGTTAATGGTTTCAAACTAAAAGACAGTAGATTTAGGCTAGATACAAGGAAGAAATTTTTTACAGTGAGGGTGGTGAAACACTTGGGCAGGTTGCCCTGAGAGGTGGTGGATACCCTATCCCTGGAAACATTCCAGGTCAGCTTGGACGGGACTCTGATCAACCTGATCTAGTGAAAGATGTCCCTGCTCAGTGCAGGGGGGGTTGGACTAGATGACCTTTAAAGTCCCTTTCAACCCAAAGCATTCTATGATTCTATGCTTCTATGAAATGCCTGTCCAGTGTCTATTTGAGATGTTCTGCATGTCATCTATCACACTAGATCTAGGTAGCAGTAGTGAATCTCCTGTGGAATTTTGGAAGGATTTCTGATGCTTATATTGACATGTTATTTTTGGCATTTTCTTGATCTTCCAATTATACCTTTTTCCTCTTATATGATGCATTTCTTTCCTTCTCCTAAGTTTTAAGATATGGGGTTTTTGAGAGCAAGCTTGTCCCTACACTCAGTGCTAAACAGCAGGAAGTCCAGTGTTGGACAGAAGGGTTTTTTTTTGTTTGTTTGTTTTATACTACTACACAACTATGTATTTATTTAGCACGGCATTTATGAGCAAATTAATCAAATGGCTTCATACTAAAGAGAGTAATCCCAATTGTCCTTTGCAGAAGAAAGCAAACCTAGTCTTCCAAAGGAATCACCCACTGCAGAGGAACAGGAGGAAGTGGAGCAAGTGGAATCAGACACTGAGAGCATTGGTGAGTACTGCTTTCCCCTGAGGAGAGGTTGACATGACCTTAAAAATCCCACTGCTCTCTCATCTTCATTTTTTCACTGTTACTGTTAGGAACATCATCTCAGAGCAGTGATATCAAGTTACAGTTATTGAGCTCTGCTCCCTTTTGGTTGTCTTACCTTGTGTACTTCATTTTGCTCTTTCTCATGGCTAGTCTCTTTGGTTGTTTTTCATAGAAGACCTAGGAGAGAAAATAATCAAGACAGGGTGAAAAGATTACGAAGTAGGTAGTGCGGATTTGATCTGAGGTATAGAGCTGAAAAGTACTTTTCTCAAGTGCTTATGAGTGGTTGGAAGTTTGTAGTACTCTGCAAAGAACTACACTGGGGCACATGTTAGCAGTATGCTTTTTTGAGAACAATGGTGTCTTCTTGTGATCTGTTGTATGTGTTTTTACTAAATGTTTTGTATAAAGATGTGCATTCAATAGCTACTGAAAAGCCACTTAAAATTTTATTTGGTTTCCAAAGTAAAGCTGAACTGAACTATGTCTTGATTTTTAATGTGAAAGTTTTAAAAACAGTCTCAAAATTTTTCTTGTTTAAATTCTTAATTTCGAATATTCACAGTGAAGTTTCTAAAAGCCCAAGGGAGCACTTTTTACAGACTGTTCCAGGACAAGTTGTTACTAAGACATGGTACCCCTGTTATGAGTTATGGAGTGCCTATTATTCTTTACAAGGAGGCCAAGAATGTGTGAACCCTTTGCCTTTACAGGTGAAAATATATTGTGAATATAAATTTCTGTATTTTCCCACTTCTGAGATGCAGAAGGCCATTTGGAGGAGGAAGATAATAGTGAAGTACCTTTGGAAGCACAAAAAAGTGCTGAGAAGGTAGAAAAGACAATCTCAGAAACTTTCTTCTATAAGTATGAAGACATATATTCACAGCCATTTGTCACTGAAGACTCTGGGATACCCATTAACCTTCTTACTCTTAAGTATCCTTTCTGGTGATCCTGTGCAAATTTAAAGCTAAGGATATTTAATATATATACTTAAAATTGTACTTCTCTAATTTGGAGTAGCCTGTGTGCAGAACGAGACGATTCTGTGTAGCCCACTCTGCACAGCTAACTCTTCGTGGCCAACTCTACATCTATCTACATGGGGACAACTCTATGTGGGTCTATCATGGGAGGTGGGGAGAGGGCACCTCCTGTGAGCTCTTTCCTGCCATGCCATGCCTTGTGTCATTTCTTCCCCTCTTTTTTTTTTTTTTTTCGGAGATAGTGGTGTTTTTTAAATTGAGGAACATAAAGGCATGGTATCCCACCACTCCAGGATCCTCCTCAGCCCCAGGGAACTGGGAATGTGGGGAGCCAGCAGTCCCCCCTGCCATGGCACTTCTTCCCAGTCTGCACAATGCATATGGCAGTATTGGCACCAGAGAGGCCTCAGGGGCTTGGCAGGCGGCAGGAGACAGTGGAGCAGCTGCCTGCTCCTGGTTTCCCAAGCAAAACCCTCCTGTAGTTCTTCCCACCCGCCCTGCATCCTGCCTGTGTGTTATCTGGCTGTGCTTGTGCTGGCTGTAATGGTAGTTTTTGTATTTCATGTTTGATTTAGATGCCTTTATCTCAATGTTGCCTTTATCTCAATGTTGCCTTTATCTCATCAATAATTTAAATATTACTTTATTAATGAGTCACCAAAACCAGTTGTAGAGTAAGGTGGACACCTCTACAACTTTGTTTGATCAAACTTGATCTCTTGTCTATAGAACAAGTTCCTAGTAATTTGATGAATATCTCTTACATTTTGTTTGAAAAGCGAACACTGATAGAATATGAACTCCTTGCAGCCTCAAAGGATCGAATGGAGGCAAGAGATGTGCCCTGTAATGGAGATGAAAGGATGGAATATGAACTTTAAAAGGTCTTCACTTGCACATTCCCCTCAGTTATAGAGACTTGATATATTTTACCTTCACTGTATACTGAACAAAACTATCTCCTACCATCAGGTTTTTAGTCACCAGATTCAGTATTCCCATTTCAGTTTTCATGCAGGTGTTCCTATCCTCTTAGTAAACTTTTCTAGAGAGCCAGTGTCAAATCTTTTCCTTATTGAACTGTTCTCAGACATTCTTTTGGATATGACTGCACCAGAAGTGTAAACTTGCTGCTGATGGATAGCCAAACACTGATGTATATAGCAGGCAACCAAGTGGTGCTTCTGGACCTGAAAACTAAATCTCAAAGTTATCTCCGGAGCAGCAGTGGTGGTGGAATTGGGTTTATCATGGTATGGCTTTTGTTTCACGTTTTAGGATGTTAGTCACTTTCTGGAAGTGAAATGTTCACTTGGTCACCTGATGGAAGGTTTCTACAGCTGCATATGCCTGTACAGAAGAAAGTATGGTATTGATTAGGGGGATGTGTGAACTATGCACTGTGGGCTATTCAGCCCATCAGCATAACTGGTGGAGGACAAATATCTGCACACCTAAATCCCAGGCTCAGGTCCTATAAGGACTGACAGGTGCCAGCTGGGATTAATATTTAGAACTATTACATTCTTTTTTTTTTGGCTCCTATCAGCTTTTTTCTTTCTTTTTTTAAATTTATTATTTATTTATTTTACTTATTTATCATTCATCTCTCCTGTCACAGTTGATATTAGTTTACTGTTTTGCCTGCAGTTAAAATTTAGAAAATCAAGTTCCTAGATAAATGAAGAGAAGGTGTATCCAGTTTCAGTCTAGTAAGCTCCTACCAAGAACTTGGACTCTCAAATACTTCCTCTGGATTTGAAGCATCTTACCCTGTGGAGGGTTCTGCCATCTCTCAGTTGTATTCCACATGAGCAAAGCTCTTAGAATACCAGCCTCAGACTGTTCTGCTCCATTTTAAGCAGCTTTTTCTGGGGCATCATGGTACATCTTTATGTCTTCTGTGTCATTCAGGATGGCTTTTCTGCAGCTGTCTGCACAAGTAGATGGCTGCTGACACAAATGCTGCTCATGGAAAGATCAACTAGTGGGTTGAGTGAGGTAGGAATACTAATAAAAAAATGCATGATAAAGCAAATTATTTCACAGTTTGCCATGGTTCTGCATTATATATGAAATAAACCATTTTGTGTGCATAACTTTTTTAACATTTTCTGTGCATAGTAGCTTCGTTCTGATACCGAGCAATAGACTGGCAGTTGTTCAGAACAAACACAAATAAAAATGCAACCTAGTACTTACAGCAATATCTTTTAACAAATGAGTCAGTAAATACAATTGAGTTATTACTTAGTATCTGTCAGGAGAGAGACAAATGTGTCATTACAGCATGCAATGGAACTTTTACTTTTTCAAGGCACACCCTACTAAGCAGTACTTTGCAGTAGGAGAGAAAGGAAAGAAGCCAAACCTCATCGTCTATGATTATCCCTCACTGAGGCCCTACAGAATACTGCAAGGTAGTGTAAAAACCTCTGTTTTTATTTTACACAAACAGACTAATATTTACAGATCACAGGAAATGAAGTAGTGGATGACTTCAGAAGTTTAGGAGGAAATGCAATCTTTTGGTTCTTCAAAATAAACACCAGTTTCAAGCTTTTTTATTATTGCACGGGAGGAAACACTTATTAAGAATAAATTTTGATCTGAGACCTATTACCTAGTGAAAAAAAATAATTGCAGTGAAAGCTGAGCTCCTTCTAGGTAGATTTTCCTATTTTTTCTTCCTCTTTTCTATGTATGTGTGTATTGGGTCTTTTATGTTCCCTCAGGTGGAACAGAGGAAGCCTATGTTTATGGCGATTTTAACACTGCTGGCACTTTGCTGGCCAGTGTTGGGAGCAGCCCTGACTACATGCTGACTATCTGGGACTGGAAACAAGAAAAGATTGTGTTGAGGTCAAAAGCTTTTTCACAAGATGTTTATAAGGTCACATTTTCTGCTGATAATGAAGAGCAACTAACTACTTCTGGAGCAGGACATATCAGGTAGGTGTACTGATTAGGATTAATACATATCCCCTCTGAAGTGATAATATGTAGAAGATGACTAACAAGAATATATCATGAGCAAACATGGACCAATGAGGAATGCTATTTTACCTGGCCATTACAATTACGGAAATGAGAAAGTTCAAGTCTTTCATCCAGTCAGCCAAGTCTTTTATCACCTTTGCTGTGCTGTGCTTGATTGTCAAATGTCAGTACCACCAGCTCCATTCTTGTAATTTCAACAAGCACTGAGGTGAATGAATAAAAAAAATATTTATATATGCATGTCTTCTAGCTGGTAACATAGCATGTACCCCTCCTGTGACTTCTGGGCTTGCTGCCTTTGATTTCTTGAACTCGTCTGCTGTTTGGGCAGACTTTAGAACTGGTTGCCAAGTCATGGATCAGAAACCATTTGATACCACCTAAAGCCTGCAAGGAAGTCTTACAAAAGATATGCTTACATACACTCCCTTCTCTGGTAAGATCACGGACCCTTTTGTAAAAAAAATAAATAAAATCACAAGGTTAAGCAGTTTGGGACAGGGATTAGCTTTGCATTCTGTGTTTATCTGGTGTTAAATGTTAATACAGCAGAGACTTAAGATATGACTTGGATGCTATTGTAATAAAAATGATACCTTTAAAATTATAACACATCTAAACTTGCTTTGAATTTTAACAGATGAATCAGGTCAAAATTTCAGATTTGCTCTATAGCTTTGTTGCAAAGTGGGTCTGGAATAGAAAATAACTTATTTAGTCCCAGAATGAATGTTGTTTAGAATATATAATTTATGGAAATCTGAAAAAACAAAATCTCTTATAAACTTTATTTTGAGATTAAAATACTATGAATAAACTGACATAGCTTTTATAACAAGATAAACATGACCCTTCACCCAGATGTGGCCTCAATTTCCAATTTCCAACACCTGTCTTAAATGTAATGTCTTCTGCAGACACAATGAACCATTTCTAATTGCAGTAATGTTTATTTTTTCTGTAATGCAGTAATTTAAATTTATGTTTTATACCACTAAAAATATAATGATCAACTAGAAATAGCTATGGAGATCTATGATAATACCTTTTGCTCAGTGGGATTTTATAGTCCATGAATGAAATTCGGAGAAGACCTCAGTCCATTGGATTTACAAAGCTAAACATCATATACTGAAGACAGCAAGAGTGAAATAGAGATCCCTAACTATGTGTATTAGTTGTAGCTGGAAAGATTTAGCTATGCATTTTACACTTACTAATTTTAAATAGTAGTTTAACCCTCATTCTGCCCATTCCACATCCTTTTCCTGGCTTTTTCATAGGGGTTCTATAGGGAAGTGTTTGTCTAATTACAAAGCTTTATCTCATTTTAAAAAGAAAAAAACAAGGTTTCCTGTGAAAAAGAATAATAAACGAACAGGACTTCACTCAGAGGCAGCCCTCTAGGATATGTTTACAATATAAATATAATATATAAAATCTCAGATATTATGACAGTATCGGAGAGGGACTGAAGAGTGTGTTTAGGAAACAGTGTATGAGAGCAGTGTTTTCTCTACGCTCAGGTTCTGGAAGATGGCTCTCACGTTCACTGGTCTCAAGTTACAAGGAGCTTTGGGCAGGTTTGGAAAAACAGCAGTGACTGACATCATAGGTTATGTGGAGCTGCCTGATGGGAAGGTCAGTAAGAAGTTAAATTGGTTTTATGTTCCCTCTCAGGTTTTGATACAAAGTCTACTGAATAAGTTGTAGAGTTACTATTTATTTCAAAGTTATTTGAATTAGACCCTCAATGCACTGCTCTGATAAGCTAATATTGACATTAATTTCCCCAAAACCTTGCTTGCATTGTAATAATTGAAAAGTGCAGTTAGATTGTAATTCCCAGACAAAAGATCTCTGTTGGCTTAGAGCTGAGGCTGCTCTAATGGGGTACTGAAAATGTTACTGTAGAGACATAGAAAGAGTTAGCCCTATTCTTTAACCATTTCAGTGCATGTAAATTATGTCACATCACTAAAATGTTGAATCCTTCTCATCCTTTACACCTTCTTTTGCAAATATCTGTAGACAGCTATTGATTCAATGCTTTCACGGGTAGAAGCCACAAATGTTAACTAGATTCTTCCCAGTATTTCTGCATGGTTAAGTGCAGGTGCTTATGTGCTTATTTTCATTTGCATTGAAGGTGATCTCTGGGACTGAGTGGGGCAACTTGCTGCTTTGGGAAGGGGACCTCATTAAAGTAGAGCTCTGTCGAGCTGGACACAAGCCCTGTCACAGTGGCCCTGTCAGCCAGTTAGTTCTGGATGAAGGAGAACTTGTCACTGTTGGAAAAGATGGCTTCATTCGGGTGAGTTTTTCTTCTGCTCTGCCTTTATGTGAGCAAATCTGTGGTCAGCAGGTAAACATTACATATTTTCTTTACCAGAGCTTATTTATGGAGGCAATTTTGCAGTGCACTTTCTTTCTGAGAATAAATTTTTTAGAATAAACAAAATAGGAGCACATCTCCACAGTATGTGTGTTTGAATAATAGTGTTCATGAAATGTTCTCTGTTTAATATAGTAAATAAAAAATCTTTTACTTCAGTAAATCAAAATAATTTTCAGTGATTGTCTAACAACTTTCTTGCCTGCATTCTAACATTTTTTTCATGTGTAGTTTTGGTTAATCTGTATAATTTTCAGGCCTATTAATACGTTTTGTGTTATTTGAAAGGAAACTACAGCAATATTTGAAATTAATTTTCTGAGTATTTGCAAGCTTAGATTATTATAAGAACAGAAATTAACTAGAATCTCAGAGATACATATACTGAAATAGAGGAACAATTAAGATAAAGTATTCTGAAGCTGACATATAATTATACAAATTCTGGTCAAAAAGTTTTTCTTATCCGTACCACCAGTTTCAGATCTCACCTGTCAATTATCAAGGATTTTGCAATCTTGTTTGCCTGCTCTTTAAGGGAAGACACGATCTGTCTTCTGCTGATGTGTGGAAGACCCAGATAACTAATGGGAAGCTGACTGTTATAGACAGTGGAGGGTTTCAAATACCCTGGAGTTTGTGTTTTATAAATTGCTATTATCCTATTAGGAAAATTCGCTTGGTTATAAGGGTTCCAGCTGATGTCCTTATCCCACAGAGCAGAACATGTATGCGTTAGATTTCCCATTCTTTCTTCTGGGCTGCCTCAGTATGAGCCGTGCTGAGAGGCAGGCAGGTATCATTTGCTCTCTATAGTTCTGAGGCTGACGTGTATAGCTCTGCTGGTGACAGGGCTGAATTTAAGCTACTGTTATTTCAGAATTGAACAGAGAGATTTTACATATACTTCACATTGCACCCAATCCAAGTGTTTTGGATAGTAGTTGCTGATTGTCACTGTTCTAGGTTACGTTGAAAGCAGCGAGGCAGATATGACAGGTTTCATACACTACCTGTAGAATCTACTCTCCTCTGGTTTATTATAATTTTGAATTTCCATATTAATCCTATATGAAAACATAACCTGGCCTTATAAAAACACTTTTTTTTTTTTTTTTTTTTTTTTTTTTTTTTTTTCATGGTTCCAACACCATGAAGGTGTGGAACTTTGAGACAATAGATGCTGCGGATTCTGTGGATGACACAGGGTTACTAGAAGTGGAGCCTATGAATGAACTTCGAGTTGGCAGGAATGTCAGTCTGAATTTCATATCAAAAGTTCATGACTGTGGACAGCCTGTGTGGTATGCTCAGGTAAGATACACTGAAGTATATACATCTCTGTGGACACAGAACAAAGGAGATGGTGTTAATTAACAGCAGGAGTCCATTACAAATCAATATGTTTTTGGTGGGTTTTTTTGGTAGAATTCAATCTTTTCCTGAAAATATAAATATATATATATATAAAATATCTTCTTCCCTCAAACACAGGAACAGGCTTCCTAGAGAGGTGGTCAATGCCCTGAGCCTGTCAGTGTT
>JANHGN010010013.1:0-14686 GCA_024605025.1 Megaceryle maxima | reverse complement strand
GAAAGGGTTGTCAGGCATTGGAATAGCCTGCCCAGGGAGGTGGTGGAGTCCCCATCTTTGGAGGTGTTTAAGAGGCAGGTAGATGTTGTGCTTAGGGACATGGTTTAGTGGTTTTGATAGGGCTATGAATAAGGTTGGACTTGATGATCTTGAAGGTCTCTTCCAGCTGGAACAATTCCATGATTCTATGATTTTATGGTCCAGCTGATGTCATGGTGTTGGGTCATAGGCTGGACCTGATGGTCTTGGAGGTCTATTCCAACCTCAGTAATTCTGTGATTCTGTCTAAGCATTACAGAAGGAATGCTTCAGTCTCAGGGGATTTGTTGGATCATTTTAATCTCATGCTTGGGCTCCAGTACTTCTCTGTAGTGCTGATGTTACCAGATACCCCGTGATTAACCTAACTCAGTGGGACAAGCCAATATAAAAAAAGGGAGTAGTTCTTGTAAATTCCAGGTTTATATAGGTGAAGAATTCCAGTTCCTTCAGGTAACTGGTGTATAGTGGTTTTTTATTTTATAAATATCAGAGAAATTTCTGCCAAATTCATTAATATTAGATCATGTTTATTATTTCATGTGAAAAGAGTAGATTAATACAGCATCTCCTTATCACAGAATAACAGAATGATTGAAGTTGGAAGACAGTTCTGTTGGTAATCTAGTCTAAACTATTCTATACAGTCTATATATATTCTATACTAGTCTATGCAGGTTGCTCGGGACTGTGTCCAGTTGGCTTTTTAATATTTCCAAGGATGGAGACCACACAACCTCACTGAGCAATATGTGCCAGTTTGGTTCAGAGGGAAACTCCTGTGTTTCAGTTTGTGTCCATCTCCTCTTGCCCTTTACTGGCCACCACTGAAAAGAGCCTGGTTCCATCCTCCTTCCATCCTCCTTGCACCCTCTCTTCAGGTATTTACATACCATTGATGACATTCACCTCTTCCTCCCCTCCTCAACCTGAGCCGCCTTCTTCCAGGCTGAACAGTCCCAGATCTCTTAGCCTTTTCTCACATGAGGGGTGTTCCAGTCCCCTTGTCATCCTAGTAGACCTTCACTGGACTGTCTCCAGTAGTGCCATCTCTCTCTTGTATTGAGGAGTCCAGAACTGGACGCAGCACTCCAGAAGTGACCTCACCACTGCTGAGGAGGGGTCACCTCTCTCAACCTGTGGCAACACACCCTAGTGCAGTCCTGGATAATGTCAGCTCTCTTTGCCACAAGGGCACATTACTGGCTCATGTTTAACTTGGTGTCCACCAAGACACCCAGGTTCTTTTCTGCAAAATATAAGGGCATGTTCTGGTCGATGGTCTTGGTTTTTCCTCCCCAGGTATTTGACTTTGCACTTCCACTTGTTGAACTTAATGGGGCTGCTGTCAGCCCATCTCTCCAGCTGCCCTGAGGGATGCCAGTGCAACCCTCTGGTGTATCAGCAACTCCTCCCAGTTTTGTATTATCAGCAGACTTGCTGAGGGTACATTTTGCCCTAGATAATTAATGTTGTTGAAAAGAATTATTAGTAATAAATTCTGAATATAGAATTATTACTGAGGTCTGCCTAAAGGCCAAGCAAGATGCAAACAAGTTGTTACAATAGGTTTTGCTGCACATGGCTGTTCAATTCCCAACTCTGAAGTGTCACTTTTCAGGTTAGTGAATCTTCATCTTGAGTTGGAGAAAAATATTCAGCTGATACCAGAGTTTTCTGAGTTGACTTTGAGAATATGGATTGCTGGAAAGCGTGGAGAGAATTTGTTTTGGACATCTAGTGGCTTGTATGAAATCCAAAAGCATCTGACAGAAATGTTACTTTCTTGCTTTTAATACCACTATCTACTATAGTTTGAAATTGCAGAACTTTGTTCCACTGCTTTATTCCACCTGCAGTAGCTGTGATTTCAGCATCACCATCACATATAAAAGAGAAAGTTTTCATCTGCCTTCCAGAACCTACATTTATGGAGGTATCTCTGAGGTTATGTGAGATAAAAGCTTTGTTTCAATGGCTGTGTCAAAGCAGTCTAGATTTCTGTACAGCTGTGCATTTGGTAGTGTGTACAGTAAAGGTCCTCTCAGCTGTGTTTCTTTTGTCTTGGGGATGGAAGCTTACTTTTCAAAATACTAAAAGAAATCAAATTTTTTTGTCGGTAGTGTATTATTTGTCTTATATGCCTGAAAAGAAGGAGGTATATCAAAGCTTAGACCTATAACAGATACATTGTGTTTAATGAGAGATAGTCCAAATGACTACTCCTCTACAACCCACAGCTTATTTTCACAGCCTTCTGTCTGCTTTCTGCACTGCTTCAGCAGCTCATGTCAAGAAATTCTCAAGTCAGGAACCGAGATAATGGGGAAGCCTTGTTTCCTTTCTTACACCTTTGCTATTTTCTGTGAAGGAGAGGAAGAGAGGTGGTTCCAAAGATTTAAAAACCACTGAGTGAAAGACACCTGTTAAAAAAATGCTAGTGTGAGGAGATGGTACAGAAAGCAAAGCTAGTATGGAGAGAAAAAAAGTCAGGATGACAAGTCTCTTAACCATTAGTTGTGTTGGGGAAGACTACATGCTATGTAAGTGTTCCTGGGGAATCTACTAAAATTGTTTTTCCTTTGCAGATCCATAAGAGGAAGGTGGATATGAACAAAGAGATCATGTCTTTGCGGGATCTCAAGGTTTCTATTATTGATAAAATCAGGTGTATAGTGCAAGAACTGAAATCCATACAGACAGCCTTGGATTTATCAGAATGTCTCCCTCTTCCCCTGATCCCTCAGTTACACCCAGATGAGGTCCCTGAAAAAAAATTTGAGTATGACAGTGACATCCTCTTGAAGTTCAAGGAGGAGCAGGAGGCCAAGGCAAAGCTCCAGGAACAACTGGAAGGGTCTCCCTCATCTTTTGCATTAAAACATGAATTTCTTCGAGCTGCTTCCATTACAGAGATTGACCCCATGGCACAGGCTGCAGGTGCACATCTGATGAAAACAGCATCATCTCTGGTCACAGAACAGCCAAAGGTTTTTGAAATTGAGAAGGCAAAGCCAACAGAAATGGAACTGGAAATTTTAAAGAGGGAGAAGATAAAAAATCTGTATTTGCAGGAGACCTTGATTAAAAGGGTAGGAAATAAATAATTATTTTTGTCAGACTGAACAATCTCACTGCATCAGAAGTAAAGCTAAAACTCCTCTCTCAGGATTGCACCTACTCTTGCTTTTCTGAAGTTCAGGAAAATGCTGTCTGGTGCAAATTCACAGTGTAAATCAGTATAAATCTCTAACCGTGACCTATTGTGCTGACTTCTCACTTGAAAAACAGATCTTAGATTTTTTACTGCTTGTTCTATGAAATTATGAGATTAGTGGCCAAAAATAAAGACAAGTAAAAATGTTAGAAATTGAAAAATGAAGAGGAGGAAAAATGGACCATCGCTGCAACTTTGTAGATTCATGATGTTCTCAGCTCTTAAATAACTGTGGTCCCAACCCTTTGGTTTCAAAAGTTATTTTGTAGAATTAGAAGAGGTCCAAAGGAGAGTAGCCAAAATGTTTAGTCCTAGAAAAGTTTCTTTAAAAGGAACATCTAAATGGATAAAGCATCTTTGGCCTGGAAAAGGGGCATCTGAAAGGGTTGTAGCAGAGGTGATAAAATTATGAATAGCATAGAAAAGGAGAGTGGGAATAATGTCTTAAAAGAGGGAGAGATATCAAATATAGAAAGCTTGAAACATGCAGGTGGAAATGGTCTTCCTATCCAACAACGAGCTTAGGATGTGGGGGGAGCTACAATTATTGATGAAGTCTGGAAGAAAAAATCCATTGAAAGCTGTTGAAGACAACCATACAGCTTCAAGCTCAGGATGTCTCTAAGTCAGAATTTAGGAGGGTACAGAGAGAAGTGCACCAGAAGCGTGCTGCTGTTCACTTCCTTGCTCTGTTTCTTACTGTCTTTTCTCTAACTTCTGCTATTGGCCATTGACTCTGTTGGTCTACCCCAACACGGACACCCTTGTGTTCATGTGTATGAAGGTTTTGAGAGAACATCCAAATGCTGATGTGACCGTGACATAAGTTTTATAGATATATATACACACACATATATATGGTGGTCTTTTATTTATATATATAAGTTAATGTTGCCAGCTGCTAGTACTGATTTAACTATAAATGTTGAAGGGAAGAGCTGGTAGGTATTCTGAAAGACGTCTGTCAAGGAAGAAAATGTATTTATTGCTGCATCTGGGATTGTTACGTAAACTACTTCAGGGTACTGTAAAACATTCTCTGGAGAGTAAAATGCTTCTGAGGTGGAGTGGTACTGAGTGAAACATTCCTGTGAAGCCCTGGTGATTCTTTTACTATTGTGCTCAGAACAAAGACAGGTTTGGGGTTAACTGTTTTTCTAAGAGCTTCTGTAATCCCTAGTAAATAGCATGCGTGAGTTGTTGATTTGGCAGAGAGAATTTTCCCCTTCTTCTCCTTTCTTTAGCTTACATGTTTAGCTTCACTCCTAATACTTTCCAGGTTCCTCATTTGACATTCTCATATTCTCCAGGTCAACGCACTTGTGATCAACTTTGATGCTGAACTTCGCTTTCTGCGGCACAGGAAACTGAAGCTGGATGTTCAGATGAAAAGTGCTGACTTGCGCTACATCACATGGTATGAAGAGCTGCATATCCTGAAGAACCTTGAGAAACATGAGAACTTTCTCCAGAGGCATGTTAACACCCTCATCAGTGAGCAGGAGGCCATGCAAGTAAGTAGGCTATGTACCTCTGTGTTTAGAAGTACCACTAATGCATGGCTTGAAACAACAGCAAGCCATAAAGCAAATGGTGGCATCTTTTTTGCTTCATTTTAGCACTGATCTAGAAACATTAAGAAAAGTGCATCCAGCAGGTTGAGGGAGGTTCTCCTCCCCCTCTACTCCACTGTAGTGAGACCACATCTGGAGTATTGTGTCCAGTTCTGGGATCCCCAGTTCAAGACAGACAGGGAAATACTACAGAGAGTCCAATGGAGGAAACACGGATGATTTAAGAGACTGGAACATCTCTCTTATGAGGAGAGGCTGAGAGACCTGGGTCTGTTTAGCCTGGAGAAGACTGAGAGGAGGTCTTATTAATGTTTATAAATATCTGAAGGGTGGATGTCAAGTAGAAGGGGCCAGTCTCTTTTCCATTGTGCCCTGTGATAGGACAAGGAGCAATGGTCACAAGCTGGAACACAGGAAGTTCCACTGTGAGGGTGATGGAGCCTCAGAACAGGCTGCACAGAGAAGTTGTGGAGTCTCCTTCTCTAGAGATTTTTAAAACCCGCCTGGACGTGTTCTCTTGTGGGGCCTGCCCTGGGTGATCCTGCTCTGGCAGGGGGGTTGGATTCTTGTGATCTCGAGGTTACTTCCAACCCCTACCACTCTGAGATTCTATGATCTAGTGCTAGATTTTGAAAAAGAAGAAACTCTTGATCAGCCTAGAATGGTCACTTTTAACTTCCAGTAGTTAATCTTTCTATAATCTTAACAGTTTTATTTTAATAGATATGGAATAAGTGATAAATCATAAATTTTAGAACGTACTTCTAGGTTTGCTTGAAGCATGGATTTAAAGAGAGAAAGACAAGTGTTGCATTTCCAGATCTTCTCAGATAGATCTTATATACACACACAGGTTGTACCTTTTAACTGAAGTAGTTTTTTTGTTTGCTTAGTCAAAATTGGACAGCTACCTTGCACAGATGGAGGATAGAAAGTGTGAAATGTTAAAGCTTCAGGAATGTGAGAATGCTCTTTATGCCAACTTCCAAGCATCCCTTGGAGAAAACAATGAGTTTGCCCATTTTCTGACCAAGGTTCTGAAGAAGAAAATCAAGTGCATTGAAAAAAAAGACATAGGAAGAGAAACAGGTTGGAAATACTACTTTTTTTTTTTTTTTTCTAAGTGGATTAATGGATTAGTGACACACATTTCCATATGGTCAAGTAAATGTTTCTCAGTCTAGCTGGAGCCCTGGGTACATGCAACACTGAACTCAGTCCAAAAAACCATAGATCAGACCTACCCACATTTGTTAATACACTGACCCATGCTCTGTGGCAGCCATCTCGAATGATAACAAGAATGTAATGGCTGCATTTGGTCCGATGACAGTTCCTGCAATTTACTTCCTGTAAGTCAATACTGAGAACTGATAATTGGTATGAAGAAGCAGCAAATCTTTAAGTAGATACTTCCTATGCTGTACTAATGGGAGCTATGGATAAGTGATTTGTCTGCCACATTCATGACATTCTCCTTTAATCTGTCCATTGACAAATGAGAGATTGTAGACCTAATCTGCAATCATCTGTTAGTCACAGGGCTAAACATATTATGAAAGAATTTCATTTATCTTACTGACTCAGTTTTAAACTGTTAAGGTCAGGCAGTCTTATTGAGCTAAAAGGCTTGTGCTCTCTCTCTGACTTGGCTGTTGATTTCAAATGGGGCACGATTAGCAAACAGTGCAGGCAACAGTGATGGTTTTGTGACAGTTTTCTAATTCTGTATTGGGCTTGGTTGGTTCATCTCTGTAATGGAATGACAAACCCACAAGGTTAGAATTCCTAGCACCATGTAAAGACAGGAGACATTGAAGGAAGTCTCAAAAATGTGACAGTGTCTGTGCTGTTGGGACTACTAGGTGATCTCTATCCCTCTTTTTTTTTCTCCTTTTTTTTTTTTTTCCTTTCTCTGAAATTATCAGATCAATGCCATAGGCACAAGGTGCCTGGATTCACTTATGACCAGGATGAGCTTTCATGGATTATTGTGATTGTGTTCACCAGCACATTGCCATAATGCACAGTGAGTGGATCTGGGGGTGTTCTACAACTCAGCAGTAATGTTCTTTTCTTCCAGTTGAAGAAGAGAATGAAGAGGAGAATGATGAAGAATCCAGCTTGGGGATTGGTGAAGAAAATTCTGTATCTGAAGATGAAGTCTTTGATGACTCTGTTTGCCCAAAATGTACCTTAGCCATCATTTCTTTGGTTTGACTACTCATTTAACTTTAGGAGCAGTATTGTGTGTTTAAAAAGAAAACATGGAATTTTTCATTATTCACTGCATTAATGCCATTAAGCACCAGAATGTGTGCACTCCTCCCAAATGCTGCATTTCTCTTCACAGGGAATCTCAGCAAAGATAACAGAACTGCTGGTAGTGAAGGGTACTTACTCTAATTAAAAATTTGGAAAAAAAACCCCAATAACCCAAACCTTAGCTAAGCACTGAGAATTAATTATTTTGTGTAAAGAACCATTTTCTGTTTTCTGGAGAGAGAAGGCTCCTCTCAGAAGCAGAGCTGGAGCGAGGCTGTAGCTGCTCTCTGGAAACCTGCCTGGCCTTGCTGGATCCCTGTCCAGGAAAGTTCTGCGGGGACCCTGCCGTGCTGCTGAATTAAGCTCTTTGTTACCACCTTGTGGATTTACGCAGCAATTGCCTGTTGCTAGGCTGCTCTCTTAACGGTATCTGAAAAGTTTGGAGCTCTACTTGCTAAAATCCTCTTCATTCACTCAACAAAGGCAAACAACTTCACACCCCCCTCTTTTGTTTTGTAAGAGTATAACTGGTTTAATGTGTTGTTTTTAAAAAAAATCTCTGAGTGGTATGTTAATGACTGTGTAGCAACACTGCTTTATTTTCAGTTAGAACTTACTAACAAATTACCTTATCAAACTTTTCTTTTTAAATTGGATTTTAACATCTTTTCCACAAATGGAATTTTTGATTAATTCCTCATTCATCTCCCTTTTCAATTAAATGTTGGGAAGAAATGATGATTTTTTACTTTTTTGCTTAAAAAGTCCAAATTACTAATTTAATAAGAAAATCATATGTTGCATTAGCTTCTCCATATTTGTCTTTTAATGTGTCATTTGCTTTGCCTTTATAGGACATTTTTTTCCCCCCCTTTTACTGTGCCTGCTGCTTTGGGCATGCTTATGCACTTGATTAGTATGACTGAAATCACCGAGTTAGCTAGAAACTCACAGATCTTCCTTACCATGAAACAAATGAAACAGGTCCTATGAAGCACAGCTTTGTTTACAAATAGAGCTAGAAATGATTTATGGTTGGACTTGATTGGTCTTTTCCAACCTAAATGATTCTATGATTCCTACAGCAAGTTCATCATTTATAGTGAAGGGTGCTATGGATAAACAACTACATGTTCACATAATTGAAGGTTATACTGTAACTTGTATTAATTACTGGGACTGCATTACTTACAAAGCTAACTTTTGAGCACTTGGCTTTAATATTGGCTTTGATGCATTTAGTCTTGCTTCTGGAAACAAATGGTCTTGACTGCATGTAAAGAAAAAAGATCCATCCAAGACATTCTCCCCCCCATGGAAGAATGTGGCCCATGTGGTTTATGTTTGAGAAAGCTCTGTGGAACCAAGAGCATGGGCAGTGCTGGGCAATTTGCATAGTAGGAGAAGCTAAGAGCTCAAGCCTGTAACTATAGCGTAGTCATAATGAAACTAAGCTATTCTTTGACTCTTTCCTCAGACTGCAATGAAGCACTGTTCCAAAACACCATCCAGCTCCGGCAGAAGTGGTTAGACATTGAGAAAGCTTTAACAGAGGAGAAGAAAGTTGCTGCTAACCTCAGAAAGAAATATAATGCTTTGGCAAGAAAGGTATTATAGTGTTTTCTTCTCAGCAAGCATTGGCTGGCTCCATTACAATGAAAATGATGTGCCGGTGATTTTGGCTAAGATTTGAAAATGAAGTCCTAACACTGTGAGAGGCCTCAGTTTGGGTAGAGATATCTGTGGTGACACAGAGGCCAGAGGCTGCTCAGTGTGGGTCACCTCTGCTCCTGAAAAGTGTCAGTCAAGGTCCTATGAGGCTGGATCCAGGATTTAGGTCCAGTTCTTTCCCAGCTGTCTAACCATCATGCAGCACTTGAAACTGCATTCTCTGGTTCAGATGGGACACCTGATGTAGCCTGTCCTGTCTTTTGTGCATGTGTATGAAGACAGAGACATTAAAGAATACCTATCCTAACACAAATGCAGGTTAAAATAAATGCATAAAAATGCTATTCCTCCATCTATTTAATTTGCTTTTATTCATTTTCTTTTGCTTTTTGTCATAGTTATCACTGAATAAACTCTCTTGGTGCAAGTTTTCCTTTTAGCTTTTTTGAGCTGCTGCATTCATCAAGACATTTGATTTATATTAATTCAAAAATATCTTAATTTGAAGGGTTATCCAGGATAGAGAGTTCTGCCAAAATAACATTATGCAAGTCTTGCTTTTATTGTGTCTCAAAAATGTTCCATCAAATATGCTTAACTTACAACATTTTTTGTTTGGTTTTTAAAGGCTTTTCTAAGTGCCAGCTGCCACATATTCACCCTGGGGTTTGACATTTAAGTTTGAATTGTTTCTTTCTCAAGCAGAATCAATAAGTGTTTCCAGGCATAACACAAAAAAATATCTTGTTGGGTCTGTAGATCTAGAAGTGTTTTAGACACTAAACAAAGCAGCTGTCTCTTGATACATACAGAGCTTCTCCACCAAGGAGGCGTTTATGAGTGTACATGCATGTGGAGGTACTCAGGGTAGAATCTTGCTGGAGTGTGTAGATGAGCCTCCTGTTTGCCTATGAAACTCATTTATCACAGTATGGGGGTGGGGGGAAGAGCATTTTTTCCTCCACTTCTTTCCCTTTGGATCAAGAACTCTAACATTAAACCTTTCCATCTTGTGTACTTGAGTACTACAGGATTTTTGTTTGTCCACGATTGGTATTTCTGCAGGTAAATGAAGTGGAAACCAGTCTGGAAACTGCAAACAAGGAGCTGGAGACCTTTCAGTGGGAAAAGCAGCAGAGACTGAATGAGCTATATGTAGTTGTGCCTTTGAAACTCCATCAGGTAATTCAAGATGGTGTGCATCTGCAGGTGCAGAATGGCCTATGTGCATTTAAACAATGGTGTTACTGTTATTTGGGGCCCTTAGTTCTTGATTCGCCACAGTCCTCTGGCAGTAAAGTGCCATTGATTGAACTTCATGCTGCTATTTCCTCTAGATTTTTTTTATTTTTGTTCTTCTATACTGACAGAAAAGATGCAAGGACAGGCAGGTCATCCCATTGATGAAGTGTGCATTATCTTCAAGTGTTTTATAGGTTTGGCATTGAATTCTTCCTTCAGGTCTCTTCCTACTGATATTCTCCTGATTAAAAAACACACCTTAAAAAACAAACAAACAAACAAAAAACAATCCCCCAAAAAACCCAAACAAACCAAAAATGCCTGCAAACTATTGAAACTGTTGGGGTTTTTGCCTAATTCAGTAATGCTGGATTGGATGCAATGCATTTGTCTGCACAGATGTTAGCACAGGGATGGTAAGTAGAAAATAAAGTGGAAAACTCAAGACAATACTGTTACTTTCCTCTGGGCTGAATCTTGTCCTCAGAGAGAGAAGATAGACCTCTGCCTATTTTAGCTTATATACTTCTGAGGCAAGTTCAGCTCTCTCCATTTGTTCTATCTACCTCCATTACAAGGTTGGTAATAAAGACAGAAGAGTCTAAGGCCTGACTTCACAATCCTGCAGCTCCCCGATCATTCAAAAGTACAGTTGACAGGGAGTCCTTTGCTCTGCCTTTATTTCAGGTGCCATAGAAGGGTAGACAGCTTTATATGTAGGCAGTCATCATGGCTCTGAGTAGTCTTTAAGTTTTGCTGAGTGGTAGTCATTCTCTGGCCCAAAACGTGAGTTGTGCCCATGCTTACTATTACCTCACCCATTAGTTCTCTAAAGCTCACACATTTCTTATCCAGAGATCACCAGCAACCTTAATAAGTGAAGTCAGCCTTGCTTATGGCTGTTTCTTGCAGGTGGAGTACTTGGTTAATGGGGAGATGCCCAGTGACTTCTCCCAGGCTTTGGTATTTACCAAGCAGTCTTTAGAGTATCTGCAGAAAAGAATTGTGGATCTACGTAATGAAAAGATAATGCAAAGAGAGATCTATAAGAAGGCCCAGAAGCAACACAAGCAGCTTGTCCAGGACAAAAAGGATATGGAGCTAAAGATTCGACGTGAGTAACAGAGACTGAACAGCAGAGCACACTAATGCTTGGTCTGTCCCCCTCACTGGGTGTGGGTAACTCACCAGATGTCTGTCTTTACACTCACACAGATGTCACAGCTGGTTACTGCAGAAAATAAAACAGAAAAAGCAGGTCAAGTGGACTGTTTTGATGAAGTACTGGCAGTTCTCTAGCACTGCAGAGTCATTAGGCTGTGTGAAATAATCTGGGAATTTAGTATAGGGAGAGCTGACTGAGATGAGCCACTGGAAGTCAGGACACAGTTTCTGGCTGTAAACCAGAACTGCCAGGAAAGTATACTTTTCTCAAAGCTACATAAACTTTTTTTGGCAATGTTCTCCTCTGTGTAACATAAGATGGATGAAACAAGCTCTACTGAAAACACTTTCCCAAGGACCAAACCTAAAGATGTGTCTAGCATCACCAAAACTGCAGAGGTCCTATATAGTTTGTGGTGTGGGAGTGGCTTGCTAGGGCTGGCTTAGAGTGTGGCTTAGTGGCCACACAGACATGGTCATGGGCAAGGACAAACAGCAATATTTAATTGTGTGCTCTGTGTGGTTGTGCATGAATTATTTATTACAGAGCAAATGCCAACAAGCACAGAGAAAAAGCTGGGGTGAAGGCAGAAATTCTTACTGACCAATGAAAGACAGTTCTGCCATTTATGCCATACCCCTTCTGTTAGAACTGGAAGAGAAGTGCAATGATCTGATGATGACGAAGTTTGGACGGCTGGTTGATTTTGAAGCAGTTCAAGCACACTCTGTAAACATACGCATGGAAGAGTTGAAGGTGCAAATAATGGAGAAAGAATATGTGCATTCCCAGGAGCTCAAAAAATGGCAGGTAAGGAGCAAAAAAAGGAAGAAGATGTAAGCTTTATGATGATCTCTTAAGGCTTTATTTCCCTGGGGCTGAATAGTTGCATCAAAACCTTTTGTAAACATGTTCATGTTGTTTGGGTTTTTTTTCACTTGTCATTAACAGACCATTACGTCCAACTCCTATTTCCTGTGATCATTCCTACCTACTATTTTCTCATGGATGTATCTGATGATCTTTTTGTTTCACCTTACTCAAATGCATCCTTCTGCTTTAGTCCCTATGTGAAGTTCTTCCCAAGTGCTTTCCTTTGGTTTTTAGCTGGCATTTGGCACATACTGTCTCCTCCCACCACCTTTGATGACAAGCTGTTTGAGTACAGGGCAGCCCTGGTTCACATCTGGGAGGGTGGTGAGACACTGGAACAGGCTGCCCAGGGAAGTTGTGGATGCTCCACCATTGGATGTGTTTAAGACTAGGTTAGATGGGGGATTGTGCAACCTGCTCAAGTGGGAGGTGTCCCTACCCATAACAGAGGTGTTGGAAGATCTTTAAGGTCCCTTCCAACCAAAACCATTCTGTGATTCTATGATTCTGTCCTAGTCTGTGCAGTCTGCAGAGTTGTTCATGTCTTTATCTGGGGGGTGGGCACAAGGCTTAGCTGCTGTGGACAAGCAGGCAACATGCTTACACTGCCCTTACAGAAGGGCACATATGGAAGTTTTATACACCTAACGGCTTTCTCTTTCCCACCCTTTAGGCATTTGCAGTATTAACCCCCCCCCCCAAAACTATTATGATGACAGATTGGACTGAAGGTGCAGTGGGTTCAGGTGGTGTATGCAGGATCAGTCTGTTTATTTCTCTTCTGTGACACTTATGCTGTGCCTAGCATTTCTTCCCCATGTCACACTTTTTGTCCTCTCTCACCTGAGCTCAACATTTTTTATCTTTCTAGGGAAGAATCTTAGACCTGCAGCAGCAGCTGATGAAGCTGACAAAGGAAAACACCAGCAAGCTGCAACAGCTGAACCAGTTTTACCTTGAAAAGCAGCAACTTGAATCTAAGCTGTCTTCACCAAAGAATGATCTGCTGGTAAGCCTTTTAGCCGCTGTACTGCATGCAAGTTTGGGACTGTTTAGAAGTTGGTAAGGGATCTTCTGGCCCTCACCAGCTCTCTGGTCTCACATCCTCCTGCAAACTCATCTTGTTTCTAATTAAAAAATGCTGTGTGACAAGCCAAAAATTATTCCTTTGTTATATGGAAACAGCCAAATGAATTGGCCTTTTCTGTGCTCTGTATTAGGGAGTAAGGCAGCCACCTGTGACAGCCTGAGTCTAAGTTAGTGGTGCCTCACTCTGACTTGCAAATCATTCTGGATGAGGAGTAGAGAAGTCATGAAGCTGTCCCACCTCTTGGAAACTTTCACTTTTCTATTTGACATAAACTTCCACCACTCCATTCATTCTCCCATGTTTTATAGGAGCTATTTTCTGTCCTTACAGGGAGTAGAATTTCAGGGCATCCGAACTACTGACATGAAAGAGAAGGCCAGGCTGGAGTCACGGCTCAAGCACATGGCTCACAACACAGCCCTCCTAAGAGAAGAAATCAGTCTTCTACGCAGGAAAGATGGGTGCTTAAGAGAAGAGCTTGCTCTCCTTAGCAGGAAAGAGGGGTTCCTCTTTCGACAGCCTTCATCACCACAGGATTCTGAGACACCAACTGAATCATTCCCTGTTCTTACACCAGAAACAGTAACTAACAGTCCCAGTCTCCCTTAAAAATGGTCATGGTTAACTGTGGCAGTAGTTATATGTGGGAGCATGAAATTAATTGCTTTGGCTGTGTAGGAGTTTAGTTGTAAAGTGTTGCACTTGTTTCTCCTGTCAAAATGGGACTGTAGTGATAGATACAGAATAAAGAAGTGCAAATACAACCAGGGAATGCTGTTATCAGTCCATGGCAGAGAATTGCATTGGGCAGATACCCTGTGTGTGCAGGTGCATGTGTGTATGTCTGTGCTTCAGGCGAGAGGCTGTCAAAGGCTGGACATGAGAGCTTCACAAAGGCAAATACAGCTTTGGTACCTGTGTTCTGAAAAATGGTCAAAGAGGTCTGCCTTAAAGGTGTGTGCTGTTGTTGGCTGACCATCTGAGCAACAATGCTCAGAAAGGCACTTCCCTGCTAACTGAGCTAAGTTAGAGTCAAGGGACATGCTCGCTCTTTGGAGGAAGCAAAAGGGACCTCTTTCCTCAGGGCCTGCAGTGCTCAGGTGGATATGGAGCCAGTCAAAGATTTTCCTACCTTGCCTCTGCTCCAGGAAAGCGCACGGCCATGTAGGATGTGGGATTTACCTGGCAGGAGGAGGGTACAGCAAATGTAAGCCTGTAAGGCCACTGGCCTGCACCTGCCTGATCAGAGTGAGAGAGTGACAGGCTTTGTGTGTTTTTGGGTTTTATTCTTTTTTGCTTCTGGCATTTGGTGTGGCAGAAGTGTGTGACAATTTACAGCATGTGTACAATTTACAGTGTGGCCAGCAGGTCAAGGGACGTGATTCTGCCCCTCTACTCCACTCTCATGAGACTTCACCTCACTGCGTCCAGTTCTGGAATCCCTATTGCAAAAGGGATATGGATGTGCTGGAGCATGTCCAGAGAAGGGCCACGAGGATGATCAGCAGGCTGGAGCACCTCTCCTCTGAGGACAGACTGAGAGAGTTGGG